>JAMQGT020005539.1:0-50994 GCA_024447675.2 Pterophyllum scalare
AAAATAAAAGCTTTGATGCCAGAAATGAAAGAGCTCGTGAAACAAATGAAAAATGTAAAAAATTTAAGCAAATTACATGTAAATGCAGCCACTGCTCACACGGAGCTGCTGGGATGGATGAGGATGTTTTATAACTCCAAAATATGAATTTAAGACCGTCTGACTACTTTCTTTAGTTTGGTTCATCTGAGTTGTAAATAATGATTTTGAGCTTAATTTAATCTGATGTCTGAACTGTTGTTAATGTTAAAATGCTTTAGGTGAATAAAGTTTTTGCCACAGTATGACCATTTCCTTTTTGAAGTCATTGTTCAGTAAAGATCACACTGATGGGCTGCAACAAGCTCACTTTTTTAAAAATTTTTTATTGAGGATTTCATTATTTCTGCTTTACTGGATACAAAATGCTTTAGAAGGTTTCCACACAAAAACATCAGCTTTGCTTTAATGTAAACATTTATAACCTGATCTAAGATCAGCCTTCACTGATAGATGACTGCTCTCTGACAGCCACAGCAGAGTTACTGTTAATATAAACCCACTTTTACTCTTTAACATCCAACTAAAAACGGCAGAGTTTCTGCAGCTGTCAGCATGCCAGTGAGAAACTTCCACGTTACTCTGGAGGAGGCTGGAAAACTTTGCAAAAGGAGTTCAATACAAGGCAGTGAAGCTCTGCTGAGCAGTGTCAGTGATACTGAGGTGGCCATTAGAGGAACTGCAATTTTTGGCACTTTGCCTCGTTGAAGGGATTACTTTTTTCCCCGTGTCGCTTTTTGGACTGTATGATTATGACTGTATGATAAGTGTCTGCAGCCAAGCTGTAAGCTAGTGTTTAATCAGGGCTTCCATTTTTTCCTTTGTTTTTTCTTTTAATTTAAGTGAAGTAAATATTTATTTTTTTATTGTTTAGAAGGCACACTCATAAAGTCCTAATTTTGACTTTACTCTGTGACGTCATCATGCCAGCAACCACTGAAAGCATTTATTGTGATCCCAGGATAAAATCCATCCACCTTTTGGTTAATGTGCAGCACAGCCAACTAACAATCAGGAGGGAAAATTCAGTACCCTTTCATCAGTGTCCTGTAATCACAAGCAGTCTAATAAAGAAAACATGCATGAAGTTAAGAACTGCTCTGTGAGGCAGCCGTTGCTGGACCTCGTCCTCTCCCCCTGCCTCTGTATGGCGAGTCCAGACAAGCCTCCAGTAAAAGGTGAGGATGTTTGTTCTTCACCTCGCTACAGCCGGGTCAGTGAGTAAGGTAAAAGGTGTTTACCCATGTTTCACAGCTCACAGTGGCCCCATGGATTCAAGATGGAGTCATGGTGTTTCTTGGGGGAAAATATAACTCTCACCCCCATTTTAATTTTTTAAATTTATGTTCTGACTCACTGATGTGCAAATCGAGGGTCATTTTTCTCTCAGAACATGTCAGATGGTTTGTTGCTATAGCAGTGTGTGGTGGGGTATGACCATTCACAAGTTATCCCCACCAAGAAAAATAGTATCAACAGTTGAGGTTTAACTACATCCTTTTACTTTGTCCAACATATGATTTCATGTTGATGTATAAATCTAAGCTCGGGGAGCAGTGCGGCCTTTCACACACAGGTAATCACTAACACTCACACTTCCCTAACCCAGTCAGTCGTGACTTGGCTGCACTGACAGATGCACACGCAGATGTATTTCTTTTACACTCACTCAGTCCATGTTTATGGTTCTTCCTGCCCTGACCTGCCGAAGGCTTTTCAGGGCAATGGCAGCCAGCCGGCGCTCTTCAGGATCTCGGCAGGTTCCGCATGATCCAATATGGCCTCCCGAGTTGTCTGCTTTGTCAGGTTATGATGAGAGGACCACAAGCCAGTGTGTGGACATAAAACAGGTGCTCTGCATAACGTCAGAGAACCATGTTTATTAAAGATAAAGTTGACTTTATCTGCTCAGTTTTGTCAGTTTATCAACATTAACGGACAGGCTATTAATAATAGACGAGAGAGATTCTGATTTGATGTTGAAAATTAAATTATCTTTTTATAATACAAAATGCCCCGCTCATGTTGAGTGTAGTTTTTCTCAGATTTTGACTAAGTTCCTGATTGGTCAGATGGCTTTTATTCTTCTGGCTAATGTTAGCTAATTTTAGCTTATTGATTAACCCAGATATGTTTTTTTTTTTTTTTTTTTAATGCCTGGTAAAGCAGTGAGCTGGCTAATGTTATTAAGAAATCACTATTTGAATCCTCACCAGCTTCTGTTTTGTTTTCCCTTTATGGAGGTTATGCCAGGAGCCAGATATTGGTAGACTTAATTTCTAAGCTACTGTTAGCTAGTGTTGTTTGCGGTTAATAATTTGTCCTGCTTCCCTCATTTAAAAATCCCTCTACAGGTTAAGAGGCAATCAGAACAGTCATATGACTAATACATGAAAAAAGTTGCACTTGAGCAAATGTGGACGCTTTTGTATTTAAAGGGACAACTGCATAGTACGTGCATGCCTGGATACATTTATTATGGAGTATGATGATTTTGTGTGTGTGTGTGTCTGTCTAATCAAAGCTGAATTTGGGAAATGGCTAGAAAGCAGCAGCTGTGGCTGCTCAGTAACGTGGCCGGCGTCTGTTGTTTCTGCTGGAGGCTTCAGTGCTGCATAGACACTCTCTTTATCAGACTTTATAGGCGATAAAGATTTTTATGCCCCACAGGGACAAAACACTGATTTGATCATTAAGTGGAAATCGGCAAAAATAATTGTTAATTTTTATTTATTTATTTTTGTGGTGCTGAACAGCTTTTGGCTCCTTTTAGATGCTGCGTACTATCCATTTTAAGTCAATTCCAATCTCTTTCCTCAGTGTTATAATTACACAGACCAAAGTCTCACAGAGTAATGCAGTGATGGGGGAATTAACCTGAAGAATTTGCTCAGAATAATTATAGTCCGTAAACTCAGTATGTTTATAATTATATTTTTTTAAGTTGACTATTAGTTCTTTACTTTTAATTATTTTTAGTAGGTGTTAGCTACATTATATTAACGCAAAAATCCCATGAGTCATCAAGGCTTCAAACACAGGCAACTGCTTCCTCCAATAAAATGAAACATAAAATAGTTGCTGCGTCTTTATTCTCCAGGTCAGAGGACTCCAAGTTGTTAAGGAGGGTTTTTAAGCATCTGAAGACTGTTACTGAAGTTGGACTACTTGGATCATATTTAATCCCTTATTGGTCCCTTATTCAGCTGGTATTGGCGTATATTGACTGATAAATAATTGCACTATTAAAAAATGCTAAAGGAATACATTTTTTCTTTTTTTTTTAAAGTCTGTCCTGCTGATTTTGATTTATAATATAATTGACAGCAAACAGTACAATAGAACATTTGAGTATTTGTACAAATGGTTTCAGTACATCGACTATATCTAGTATATTCAGTTTTAGCCACCATGTTGAGCTTCTTCACACACATCAGATATTGTCAACTGTGAAAATGTGCTGAGCACTTTGGACCTGGGATCAATATATTTTAAGCAACAGTTGAACAACAATGTTGGAATCAACTGAGTGAATACACAGATTAGCAGACCTCTGAAAACCAAGAAACTTGGCTGTCTGTGCTTTTCTATGTATGGCTGACACAACTGCTAGCATTTATGCCTGTGCATGGTGTGCTTGTGTTGCTCTGCATCTTCACTAAAACAGCTGTTGCCGGTGGAGTTCCTGTCTTCAAATTGATCCAACCTCCTTCCAGTCAGTACTGAAAGTGGCAGTAGAAGAAGTAGCCAGAAATCATAGGAGGAAACAATGAATGAGTCAGTTTGACTGCGTGGCTGAAACGTGTAGTTGTATTTCTATGGAGGTGAATGTCAGGTTAAGGAGTAGGACTTATGTATGGTTTGTGTTACAGTGTACCTAATGGTGTAAATTTTACACTGAAGTATGAATCTCACTTAATCCTCCACCATCAACCCTCCGCCAAGCCCGGAAATCATCCACTCGCCAACCTAATCATTTATTTGTGGGAGGCTACAGCCGCATCAGACTGAGAACGGGAGGTAATGTCAGAGTTTCCAGATCAAAGCAATTTACAGATATCTGCTGTTAATACAACATTGAATCGACTGCATAGGCTACAGCGTGCATCCTCTCAGCAATCCAAGCAGACCTTGTAGACCTCAACAACTCTGATCACTGTTGGCAGTAATACACAATATATTGATTACCACAAGATTAAAACATCTGTGAACACAACGTAATATGCTGTAATTGTATTTAGCTCAATCATTATGCTAAAGCAACAGACAGTATTCTGTGAGTGTGGACATATGATGCATTTCTTGTTTTCATAGCTCCAACAATCCATATATAGACTCACTCAGATCAGCCGCCTTCTCTCCTTCCTAATAAAAGTTACAGTTGTGATGTTGGAGCAATGCACACATACCAGTTCATGTGGATAAATGCAGGTATTACTCTCCACCTGTTGTGAGCTTTTGTGTATAGTTTGACTCTTTTTTTTTTTTTAAAGTGTCCCGTCTCAAGATATTTTGCATTGTGACCACTTTAAATATGTTGTGGAAGCATATAAATTTCATTGTGTTAGAATTTTCTTGATTTTTGTGAGATGTGGGCAGAGGAAGTGTGAGTGGGTAAGGCGATTGGACCACTAACCGCCTCCTTCGTAGGGTTGTCTGGCTGTATTTTTCAGAACGCCATCGGCCAGCAACCACCTCACTATAATATTGTATAAGCATTATGATAAAGCCAGCCCAATAAATGTCATGCACGTCAATTAGCCATATTTATATTGAGTTATAGGTTTACACTGTGATGTGCCTTTCATAACCAATGAAGGCAGCGTATCCAGTCCTTGCTTGATATGAGTCCTGGTTTAAAAACAATCCATTAGCTCAGCCTGTAACCTAGCCTAAACAACCTCATTGTCTCAACGTGGCACTGTCAATTTTGTTTTTATTGCAATAATTTATTTTATGTGAGTGGTTTTCTAATTTCCAGTGACAGTTGGCATCCAACTTTCAAAATGTAGCAAGAAATCCTTGGTCTTTTAATTATCATGGAAACTTGAATCACCAAAGAAGGATTCCATCCATCACCAACCATTTTCAGTTGGTTTTATCTAAATGCCAAACACTGGACATGCACAACCCAAAGAGTCCTTTCTGAAGGGTTTCGTGCTTTGGACGAATGTTTCTTAGCTTGCTCACTCAGTTTTCCAGTAACCAACGACTGATCCACCCTCCTCACTCTCCACAAGCAGCTGTGTTGACTGTCTCGTGCATGGGAACCCTTGATTACTAGGCTGACTGTACATTTGGGCTGAGCCTGGCAGCCAGCTCATTGTGCCTCCCTAGGCCAGCACACAAAACACAGCTTTCTTAACTTTGATCGTGGAGAGTTGTAAATGACTGCTGCTCCATCATCCAAAGCCTCGGGTTATCCACCAGGCTTTATTAGCCTAATGAATGGTTTGGGGATGTTTGTCTGTGCTACAGTACATCTGCCTCTTGCAGCCAGTTCATGCCCAATAACCTCACATTGGCAGCCAGTTGCACGCTGTGTGCTTCAAAGCTTCAGCTGCGATGGCTCGGGATGATGTCTTTGTTAAACTTTATGATTTGTTGATTTTAATAATCTGTTGTGTTTCTTGGTGTGATTGTTAGGGACACATTAGCAAAACACCATTGCTTGTGATAACAAGATGCAGGTGTAGTAAAATGACATCAGTGCATAAGCTCAGCTGGAGGCAGCTCTCCAGCGAAAATATGATTTTTTTTTTTCTGGATTTATGATTAACCTCAATGAAACCACATCTTCGAATCGGAGGAGAATAGATGTTTGAGAAACTAATATTAAAAGTTTTGGACTATTCTGACGAGGTCTTGGTCGGTGATCAATAACAGATGCTTTGAACAATCTGTCCTGTTTTTCTAAATATTTGGATCTATTTAAGCTTAGTTTTCCTATTAAGCCAGTGGTTTACACATTTGCTTAACAAGTGAAAGATCCCGGCCTGATTCTGGGAGGAGACACGGATCCCTTTGGGGTTGCGTCACGAAGGGCATCTGGCATAAAAAAAAATAAAAAATCTGCCAAATCAAACATGCAGAGCTACCTGCTGTGGTGACCATTTACAAATAAGGGAGCAGCCAAAAGTAGCTTTTATTATAATTAGGGGTGGACAAATAAATCCTCAAAATATGGGTTTATGTATGTTTATTATTTCTGCTGGATCTGTTTTTAAAGCATTAAATGTTACATGTAGATTAACTTCTAAAATGTCCAGATGGATCATGATGAAATCCTAATTATTATCACTGTATTACAAGCATAGGCGAGCATTTCCTGCATGTTATGCAATAAAATGAAAAATGTGAGGCATAATCTATCTGGATTTACCCTCAAGAGGTTATTACAGGAAAAATATACAGTATGCTCATTGGGAGTTTAATGAAGCAGGATGGAATCATCAAGGTCTCGGATACAGATGGAGTCTTACCAGATGTTGGATCCTGCCAAATTGCTGCATAGAGATATGCACAGTAGTGGTTTTGTAATCCACATTGTAATGTAAGCTTTCATATTTACTGGTTCTAATGAGGCGTGATGAGGCACAGCGGGGTATGACGACACCTTCAAACTCTTCACCTAGTGTCCTGAGACAGTCTACAAGAAGCACTTACAGCTGGATCTGTATATCCATGAACATTTCTTGATATTTGTGTTCCCAGATGTTGCAAATACTTAAGGTTCATGACGGATATATAAGCTTTTAAGTTGTGCTACCCATTACATGGTATAAAAAGATGGATGCAGTCACTGTGACGTCAACTGCTAGTTTGTGAAGTACCGTTTTGAAGCCTCAAGATGAACGTTTCTGCTGTCGCCATCTTAGCGTTTTAAAACCTGTTGTGACAAGCAAAAAGTGGATCTTACTGTGAAACCACAAGCTGGATAAGCTTTCTGTCTGACTCTTAAAATGGCTGAAATTTACAAAGTTGACTTAATGTGTCATTCAGTATGACACCAAATGAGTGACTGAGCCCACAAACTCACCAGGAAAGTGTTTTTCTTAATGTCAAGTCAGAGGGCTGTTTTTTTTCCATAGTCTTCCCTTGATCGACATTTAAAAAGAAGGTTAGGTCACCTCAGCTCTGGCTTCAGTTTTCAGATCCAGAACATCCATCTTATACTGTACATGGTGCTGCCTTTGTGGCTTATACAGCTATTAAAAAGACTAGCATTTAAAAAAAATAATTAAACTGTAAATTCTGTTACAGAAATTCATGGTCTCCAAGAAGTAACTGGAAATCCCTTGAGTAAAAATGTTAACAGCACTAAGTTCAAAAGAAACCTCTATACCTAAATGAAACCTCCTTAGTCTAAATTCCTAGTCTAGTCTAGGAGTCCGTAGCTTAGTTGAGGAAAAAAAAAAATCAAATTTTTGTTCTCTATGGAAAAACACTAAATTGCTCACTGCAAAAGTATAATCAAATTAGACACTCGCTAGCAGATTGCTGCGGTTGCCTGAAGTTTGCACGAAAGACATGAAATTGTCTAAATAGGGTTGTCACAATACTAAAATTTCAAGCTTGATAGTGATACCCAGGAAAACACTCAATACCACGGGGAAAATTTTGACCCCGTCCTGAAACAACAGCTAGCTAGCTAACAGGATTTTTAAAAATTTTTTTTTAGGCGTTGCAAGTAAAACCACACAGTTACACATGTTGCTTCATGTTTGTTCATATTAAATAGTGCTACCAATGCTTACTAGCTAGCTAACAGCAGAAAAATTTCACAGGCAGTGAAATGAGTAAAACCAGACGTTAGATGAATGGACGCAATTGTTTAATGTTGTGTGATAAATTGTCATCTTAATTGGGGTCAGAGGCACGACAAGTTTTTTTTTTTTTTGTCTCTTAGATCCTCAGTAAGTGGTTTGACTGGTCTCCTGTATAATTCAGCCCAATAAACATTTGCTTTAAATTCACAAACTCCAGCGTGTCGCAGGCAGGAAACAGATCCTCTGTCCAGGTCACGGGAGAGGAAATGATAAATAAGGGAAGAGCACAGACAGAGCTTCAGATCAATGCAAATCTCAGCTCTGTTTATTGTTTTATGCACTGAGGATTTTTTTTTTTTTTGACATTGATCACACTAGCAGGCAGTTCAACCAACACCTCTGTGTTTGACACCTGGCTAACCTGCTCTGTGTGCACAAGTGAGGGTGTGCAGGATTATATATATATATATATATATATATATATATATATATATATATATATATATATATATATATATATAAAAAAGCAAAAAAAAATTATTATTATTTTTTTTTAAGTAAGAGTTATCCAAACATGTAGGGGGTGAAATTACAGGAGGGTTAGGGGTCTGATCTGAAGGCTCAGATGAATGAGGACTTGTGTTCTTTCTCACTGGATTTCCCACAGACCACTACCAGCAGCAATTCTTTTTTGCCTATTCAGTAAGGTACTGTAACTAAACAAATATTGATGCTTTGACATAGACGATTTAAATGTGGTCGCCCCTGGAAAGCCTGCTTTGTTCTGCCTTGGAAAGATGGTTTCTTTTGTTGAGTGGTGGGTAAGTGGGGAGATGAAGCCTGGAGGGACGTGCATTCATAACATCAGTGCCTCTTTTCTTTCACTCTGCATTGTCTCCTGTTGTGGATCTTCTTTGCTGTATTGTCTTGCGAGTTCCTCTGGTGGTCTCTCATGTAATCGCCTCTCAAAGGGGACCCTTCTCCTCTCTTTTTCCTCTGGGCCTTTTTCTGTTTCTGTGGTCACCTTCTTGACTGTCTGCCCCTCCAATTCCTCATCTCCTGTTTTTTTTTTTTTCCCCTTTTCTTTCGGTTTCCCCATCTCCATTGCACACCCACAAACATCCCAGCTCAGTCCCTTAGTGGCAGTGGATCTGTCCCAGCTCATAGTGTATTGAGGCTGTAGGTGCCAGTGGGGAAGGAAGGACCCTGCTGGCTTGTCAGCTTCTCTGACCCCTCTGCCACAATGGGTCCCTCTCTCCTCCCACTCGTTTCCCTGCCAAGCTGGGAAGAGTAAATATTTATCAGCCCCCAAAACAATGGCCAGCTCAGAGGAGAAAGAAGCTCTGACCAGAGCTCACGCAAGGCCCGAAGGCTCGGCTGGTATCAGTCGAGGCTTAACGATGGACTGCGGGAAGATTAGCACAAGCCTCTGAATAGTTTGGCAATAAACACTCATAAGTTGTTCCATGGCAGGGCCAGCCTGGTGCTCTGACACTGAGTCAGTTAGAAGCAAAATGTGTTTATTTACACAGGAAATGCAAATGAAGTCATTTTCTGAGTTACATCTTTGAAAACCGTGGCCGTTGTTTCTAAGAATTGCATTTGCTGAACTCAACACGTTAAGCTTTTTTAATGAATTCTGTTTATTTCATTTAAGGATGATGTTCAGTGTTTTCAGTAGTGAAGGCCTTACTGAAAATTCTCCTGTTTTGTGTAAGCATGAACTGAGTTTAGTCTTTCTGTACTAACCATTAGTTAGTATTGAAGGCTGATATAGAAATCCTCTGTTTCTCTGTTTGGATACCAGGAAGTGGCAAACTGAGAAGACAAAAAAAAGGGGGGGGGTCCTCATGGGTCATACACTCAGGAAGAGACTCGCAAGGATGTGGCGAACAGAGAGCATGTTGTTTCAGTAAAAGTTAGCATAAAGCTGGGCGTTTTGCTTATTGGCTAATCATTTTTAATTAAGTCCTTTTGGCCTCCAATGATTCTTAAAACCAGATAGTCTGTATACTTCCCTAAAAGCCCAAACTGCGGGGCGATGAGCAGCGAGCTTCCTGTGTGGGTGGGTGTTTGTTTATACTAACTCAAGTCTTTTAAATGTATTTCTTAACAAGACTGAAATTTTGACACTCGCTCAGGCTGTTCTTGGGCACAGCCATGTTTTAGGCTAAATGCCAGCTTGTTCCGCTGATGGTGCCAGTGTGGCTAAGAAGAGCAGACAAACAGTTATTTAATGTGTTGAAGCGTTAGAAAGATTTAGAGTATTTGTCTTTTTCTCTCTCCCTCGAGCCCCATTTTGTTTCCATCTCTGCCTTCCTTCTCAGTTCATTACGATTAGTGTCTATTAAACTCCACGACAGTCCATCACAATTAATAGCTACATGTTGAGGAGAGCTGTAAGAAAACAGACGGTGCTGAAGAGGGTCTTTGTTCCCTGCGTCATGTACCATCGCTCTCCAAGTGACATTAACGGCCTGAAGCTGGCAAGATAGACGATAGTTTAGCTGTGTGGTGTAGCTTGTGTGAACTAAGAGAGCAAAATTTAGAAGGGGGGAGCAGTTGGAAACAAACGGCGCATTATAGGATGGCTGAAGGGACACGTCACCTCGCGAGTAGAACCTGACGTGCGTTTGCAAAGCAGTATTCAAGCAGCATGTGTGCAGCTGTACAGAGATGAAGCCGAAATATGTCATGTAATATGTGATCAAGGAAACACCTGCTTAAATGACTAACAGAGTGTGCTGCAAGCAGGTGCTTCCCCACATGTTCAATACGAGGAGTAATGAGGGCAGTTAAACGTTCATTATGACCTCGTATTGAATTGTTGGGCATGCTCGGTTGCTACATATTTTGGCTGATGTTTTTTTTAAAAAAAAAATCATTGACATTGTAGCAGGACACAATGCACTTCTGAGTGCTTTAATTCTTACTGTTTGTAGGGAGAAATTCTGTGGGCAACACTGTCAACAATACTCTTGCTGAAGAGTTTTGCTGAGTGATGCTGTCTGACATCTCTGGCACAGGCTGATGTAATGCTGCGTGACAGAAAACTCATCAAACTGGTGAATCAGCACATTTCACAAAGGCAACAGCTAAATCAAATCATCAAATCAGTTTGCTTGCCTGTGCGCCGCGCCTCTCCGTAGGCTCGTTAATTGGCCCTGTAAGATTTCTCTTGGCGGATATCCACGATGAAACACTAATGTCAGATATGGTATGAAATGGCTGCGGGTGAAGGGTTGGCAAAGATCAGACTGGTGCCTGCCAGAGGACTTACGTTTATGAGATGCTTTGGTTTTAAGGCTTTTCTTAGTGTTAATCTTGACTTGATGTTTTGTATGTTCTATAAATCGGTATATTATTGGAGTTATTCCAGTATATGCTAAGTTACACTGTAACGGTTGGCTGTAAAGATACAGGACTGAACTGTTTGCTTTTAAACACAGTTGATTACTTTAAATCCTGATGTTTGTGCAGTTATGAGCGCAAAGACTTGAGAGAATGGAAATGTTTAAGAGCAAATCATTACTTCGTAATCAGAAGTATTATAATGGTTATTTAGACTTTGGTTTCCAGTGTTGAGACATAGGTTACATTAGGTAAAATGATTATAGTTAACTAAAACTGGGTGGGGGGAAACATTTACTGGAATAAAAATAAAAACTAGACTTCTGAGGGGGAAAAAAAAAGAACTGGTACAATGATGTGTACTTACCAAAAAAAAGAAATGAGAGGATAGAAAACCATAATTACTCTCCCAATGGGCCATCATGACCAAGACTTCTGCAGAGATTAATCAGCACTAATCATTCAGAACAGTGTTCATCTACTGGGTCACTGTTTTATCACTCCGGTGCAATATTCATTGTGTAAAAGTTACCCACTGCTATAACAACTTCATGTCTTCTGGGAAGGCTTTCCACAAGGTTTAGGAGTGTTCATGAAAATTTTTTACCATTCTTCCAGAAGCACATTTGTGAGGTCAGACGCTGATGTTGGAGAGAAGGCCTGGCTCACAGTCTCCACTGTAATTCATCCCAAAGGTGTTCTCTCAGGTTGAGGTCTGTGCAGGCCAGTCAAGTTCTTCCACACCAAACTCGCACATCCATGTCTGTATGGACTTGCTTTGTGCGCTGGTGTGCAGTCATGTTGGAACAGGAAGGGGCCATCCCCAAACTGTTCCCACAAAGTTGGGAGCATGAAATTGTCCCAAATGTCTTGGTATGCTGAAGCATTAAGAGTTCCTTTCACTTCAACGAAGGGGCTGAGCCCAACTCCTGAAAAACACCCCCACACCATAATCCCCCGTCCACCAAACTTTACACTTGGCGCAGTGCAGTCAGACAAGTACCGTTCTCCTGGCAACCACCAAGCCCAGACTCATCCATTGGATTGCGAGACAGAGAAGCATGAGTTGTTACTGCAGAGAACACATCTCCAGTGCTCTAGAGCCCAGTGGCAGCATGCTTTACACCACTGCATCCAACACTTTGCACTGTGCTTGGCGATGTAAGGCTTGGATGTAGCTGCTCAGCCACAGAAATCCGTTCCATGAAGTGTATGTCCTCTATGAATAAACAAAAAGTTTGTGATGACAAATAATGATTAATAAATACATCTTAAAAATAGGCAAAATTTAGTGCCTACAGTGGAAAAGAGTTGCCCCAAAATGGAAGATCCATGTTAGTCCAGATAGGTAAAAGCCCTACAACTCTTTTATTGGTCCTCAGTGAATCAGTACAGACAAATTGGACCAAAACACTTGAGAAACATAATTTTTTATTTGATTAAAGATACCACAGTTTAGCAGCTTTACAAAACTGCTACTAAAAGATATTTTAATATATTATTGATGTTGTGAATTAAATTAAAACAGGGCAGTGTGAGGAAAACCATAGATCTGATTTAGGCCTCTTCCTGTTAAAAGGGATTTCTTCCTCTCCACAGTCACTAAGTGTTGCTTATAAGGGATTTTTTGACCTCTGGTGTTTTGTTTCTAATACTGTAGGATTTTTACTCTGTAATCCGTTGTGACTTTTTGTTGTGAGCCAGCACTAAATAAATAAAACTGAAGCAATCTCAAATGTACAGTACTAATAATCATGAGTTTTTACCTAAGTGCAGGCAATAGTCCGCTGGGTATATTGTACTGACTGGAACCCTGTCCACACTGTCACAACTACATCCTAACACAGGACCTTTTTTCCCCTCTCAAACCTGCTGTGCTGCCTGTAAAAACACCCTCATTTCAATTTCATTATACACCCAACTTGAGAGTTCAGAGCTGGAGTAGCTCCAGTGCCAAAGCTCCACATATCATTGGTGTACCTCTGCTCCTCCCATTATTATGCCTTTTGGGGAGGCCCATTGACCCCAACGCATGATGTAATTCCATAAGCCTGTCACTAATAATTTCCCCCTCAATTTTAATGACTCTAAGATTAATGCCAGACCGAGACTGGGCCCCCATTTTCAGGGTGTGGAGGGGTTTTTTCCCCCTCCCTCCCTTGTCTGCTTTTATAGCAATTATGCACTGTTTATAAATATTTATGGACACATACAGACAGCTAATAAAGTCGGCGTTGGCGAAAAGAAACTGGACAACTTTCCACTTATTTTCATTTTTTGAGCATTACTGTTCCTCTCTGCTGCCCCGCTTCCCCGTGCCAAAAAGCTGTACCCACCATTTGAGTCATAATAATAATGACTTTTTTCTTGTTTTCTCACATAGGAAAGAAGGTGGAGGAAAAAAATTGCAAACAGGCCCTCAGTCCAATAATTATGCATCTACATGCCCAGCATAGATAAACATACCCTCATGTGCCCCATGGCTTGGGTCTGCTGTGCTAGTGGCAGCATGGGGCTGAGGGGTGTCAGACAGATACACACCTGTGTACACACACACGCACACACGCAGACACCTGTTTCTTCACCATTTGGTACTATATCAGTTTTCCTTTTGATGTAGAGTTTGTTTTTGCCTGTCGAGGCTCAGTGGCTGCAGAGCAGTCAGATGTTGCGTGACGCAGGAAGAGAAGCAGGGTGCCGTTATTGTTTCAGTCCAGGTTTGTCTTTTAAGGTGTATCTTTAATCGCAATACATACATACAGTAGGGTGTAGAAGTTTTTTTTTGTTTTTTCTCTTGCTGTACTCTATTCACTGTATTACTCTGTATGGGTACATGAAAGAAGCATTAGTGCATATATGGGATTATTGCTGGGATCCATTTATCATGGAGCCCACTGGTGTCAGAGCTGCTGCTTTCCCACCCCGTCTCTATTACGCTCTGCTGGTACTCACTTAGACACTCAACACCTGACCTGTCACACATACACAAACTCACACAGTCTCCCGTATGTGAAACCCTGACAGAAGGAGGATAAATGAATAAGGAAAAATGACCCTGAAAGAGAGACAGTTCACAGTCCTACCCTGAAAGAATTCCCCACGCTCTTTTTTTCCCCCATGTCGTCTTTGTCATGCTTCACTATGCCTGGATTCATAGAACTTCTTCTAGGCACTAAGTCTGCCGTAGGCTTGTTTGTATTCAGTTCCTGCAGTGCTTTTGACTGATGAAACTGGGTTCCACTCTGCTTGTCATTACCCTTCCTGTGTTTTACCTGGGTTGAAAGCACTGGGTGGAGGTGGCACCCCACCCTCTGGTGATGGCTTTTTTTTTTTGTCTGCTTTCAGTTTTTGTTCAAATGAAGTATTATTGAAAGTCATCCATGTATTTAAAAGATGGATGTAGCAAACCATCACCAATTGGTTTTTGGACTTTGCTGCAGTGATGGCATGTTGGCCATTTTGGCCAGTTTTTGGAGCCAGAAGTGACCATAAGTTTGGGAGGTCTGTTCAGAAGTATTATTCCTCAGCTAATAAGGGGCCAACAGCATTTAAAAATTCTAGCTTTAAATCAGACCCACCTGGGTACCTGTCTCCTAAACTTCCATCACTAATCTGACAGCAGGAATATGATTATTCTTTCATGTTGTCAGGCTTGCTTTCTGTGTTTAGTGTATGAATGTCTTATTTGATGCAGTTTACTCTGTAAATTCATCTGGCCTGCAGTGCATTACTGCATTACTTTCTTATGTTTTACTGTTAATGTATCCTGTAGCACAGCTTCTTTGTTTCTTTTGTTAAAAATGACGTGGACGTGGGTGTGGGTGTGTGGAGGAGAGAGCAGCTGCAGAGGCCCTGGTTCTCATCTCTGGCACACACCTCTCCGCAGGCAGCGGGCAGGGCTCCAAGTGCCCAGAGCTTACCACCCCAAGAACCAGAAATCGTACAATCACTCACTCACACACACACACACACCCACCCACCCACACACACCCACACAGGCCCTGTCACTGTTTCAGTGCAGAAGCTTTGCTGACACACACACAGCATTACAACAGCATTTCCTAAAGAGGCGCACCTCAGTGTAACAACAGTGTATATGCTGAAAATACATGCGCACATAACAGACCAGCTATCTGGAGCCAGGAAGTTCTTTCACTGAGTCCACTTCAGCTCCCTCCTACCCAGCTCTGCACACCCCTCAAACCTCAGAGGGCCCTCCAAGAGCTCCCTTGTCCTTCAGTCAGATGACACAGGATGAAGTCACTCCATTTGCCTTGGCACCAGGATCTTTGTTTCAGGCACTGAGGTGATGTGCCAAGGGCTGTGTTCTCACAGCAGAGCGTTCTGCCCACTGCTGTATGAAAGGGACAAGGCCATAAAAACTAACTAAAGTGTCCTCTGTGTAGCTCAACAAATTGCAGTGTAAGACACACTGTGCCAACCCCGAGCCCGGCAGGAAACTTTTTTTGTTTGTTGTTCACAGGGGCCAGCGCATTGCACAATACAGCTGCATTGCTTTCTTACTCACCAACTGTGTTTGAATAGTGAGTTGGTTTTTTCATCCACTTTCAATTATTCTAACCAATATGTTTTTGCATTTTCTCCTAATTATTTATTGACAGTAATCTTTAAAAGATTTTTTTTTAAGTTTAAGAAAAAAAACACCCTTTTCTGATTGGCAGTCACTTGACTTCCACAAAAAAAAGATTAATAAAATAAATTAACCTTTTATGTCCGAGTGCTGCTGGTTGCCATTGTGGAGGTTCTGAAAACAAATAATAAAAATACTAAAAAAAAGACAATTTCTCTGTTTCAAAACAGTTCAACTTAAATGTTCAGACTGAGGTCACTTTATTACCTTTTCCTGAGAGAAATAAATAGCTGTTTAATTGTAAGCTTAGTATTAGTATTACAGTTTCTGACTCTCCATCCATCCATCCACACATCCATCCTCCGCTTATCCAGGGCCCGGTTGCGGGGGGCAGCATCCTAAGCAGAGAAATCCAGACCTTCCTCTCCCCAGCCACCTCCTCCAACGTATTGAGGGGGACACCGAGGTAATCCCAGGCCAGCCGGGAGATACAATCTCTCCAGCGTGTCCTTGGTCTGCCCTGGGCCTCTTCCAGGTAGGACATGCCTGGAACACCTCAACTGGCTCCTTTCGATGTGGAGGAGTAGCGGCTCTACTCTGAGCCCCTCTTGAATGACTGTACTCACCCTATCTGTGAGGGAGAGAGGCCAGCCACCCTTTGGAGGAAGCTCATTTCCACTGCTTGTATCCGTGATCTCAGTCACTACCCAAAGCTCGTGAGGTGAGGGTAGGGACGTAGATTCAATAGTAAATCGACAGCTTAGCTTTTACGCTCTGCGCTCTCTTCACTGTGACAGACCGGCACAGCGTCCACTGCAGCCGTAGCCCCAAAATGTGTCAGTCTCTCACTCCTGAACAAGACCCCTCTTTTGCGAATCACCACCTTATCCTGGTGGAGGAGTTTGTGCTTTCCACGGATCTCAGGGGCTATGTTGTCCCTGTTGGAATCAGGGAAGAGGCCCCCTAGGGGCCATTAGAAAGAATGCAGCTTTAAAACACATTTCAGACCTGCTATATCTATCTTTTATATAATCTGTGGTTGGGGGTTGCCGTGCTGTGGTTCTGTCTGTGATGACCTTTTAAGGGAGTCCTCACCCAGGCGTAGGAGTAGAAAACAAATTTAATTTGAGCATCCATCATTGTATATGTATGTACTACAGGAAGTGAGAGGCTAGTTCCACTTCAAGGTGAACTGGTAGTGATGCAAGATGATTGATTAGTCATCCCATTATATGTGATATATATTAAATTATGTATATATGAATTGGAACAGCACCCCTGACATTATTAGAGAAATTGTGTTTTTTGGGCAGACTTGTCTAGCAGAGTGAACTTGTGCAGTGACACATTTCAGAAGCCTACATATTTGTGGCGGTTGCATCTGGGGTTAATAACATAGCAACAGCAGGAAAACAGACAGTTGCTACTAGAAATATGTTTTGTGGCAGCCCTGGCTGATGTACTCGTGGTCAGACATAAACAAAACTACAAATTGTTGGGAAAACACTGCAGCGGATAAGATCTGAACACTTGATGGAAAACAGTCTGGGAGAAAAGATTACTTCACAGGACATCTATGATACATTAAAGTCATATATTAAGTTCAGCAGTTTGCGATAAGGTGAGCGATATGACGTTTCTCATGGAGGAGATGATGGCAAGCAAAAGTGCTTTGACGTGCCCTTGACGTCAAGAAGAACTTTCTAGATCGGCTCCGTCTGGATTTCAGCCACGGCCGGCGGTGACACTTCAGTGACACTGCGTCTCTTTCTGCTGACTTCTTCCCTCTCCCGCTGAAGTGTTTTCCATCCTCCTTTCTCACGGCTCGTTTGATTTTTCATTTCCCCCACACCTTCACCTCTCCGTCTCAGCATTTCTGCCTGCCAAAAGGTTTGTAACAGCAGGATGTGATCTCACACCACCTCCAGCTTTTTCAACTGTACAGAAAATGCCAGGTTTTCGGCCATCCAACCCCTCCCCCCCAGCCTCTCAGAGGCCCTCGGAGAAATTTGACACATGAATGTGATCTTTCAAGTTCTATCACATTTTTTCTATAGAGCTGTGTTAGCCCATTTCTGCTTCAGGTTCTTACTGTCAGACATGAGTTGCTTTAGTATTTAGGGTTTGTTTTACAGGTAGTCTTTTTTTCCCCACCATCAGTATTACAAAATTACAGAAAACGCTGACAAGCACGATAAAGTTGAGCGGCAGTTATTTTTCTGGTCTGCTCAGGTAAAGTTTATGTGCGGGAAATGCTGGATTATCAAGTAGCTGTTAAACTCTGTATAGATGGAGGGGCTAAACTGCGGGCTGTACCGGAGCTGATTTGCAGCACCTGGGAGGGGGAAGAAAAACAAACCTGTTCCACTACAGCTACAGAAATGTCACCTGTAGACTTGAGAACTGTGATTGGTCAGTTTCTGCTGTGTTTCTCTGTAAACTTTCTAATACCGCTGGAAATCCTCAAATGGAGAAGACTGTGTGATCGTCTCCACCTCCACTGCAGACCTCGGTGTGATGGCTGCTCTCTGTCACAGTAATTGAAAGAATCAATAGTCACCCCCCCCCCCAAAGCAATGAAAATAACTCAGTATTGCTGCACAAGTACATGAAAGAATTAAACAATTTCAATACTGATGCTCCTTTGCTTTAGGAGGTCACACATGCACACACGGTGGTGTTTGTTGAGGGGGAGCTGACTGCTTTGTGTTTGGGCAGCCCCTCAAAGGCTCTTGTCCTCCTGATGAGCAAACGCTAACTTTGTTCCCTTCAAAGAGGGACTCTCTTCCATTAATTCACACACACAAACGTCTGTCCACCAAATTCCTCCTACACAGCCCTTTGTGTGAATAGTGCGCGTCTCTCTTTTCTGCGTGCATTCGGCCTCTTTTCCAGCCGTGTTCTGACTTTGCCTCTTTCTTTGTTGCCATATTTGTTTCCGAGATCAAACAAGGAGACAAATTAAGACCTCTTCTCTGTCTCTCCGCTCTATTTTGTGGACACTCCTAATTCGCTGGGCTCTTGTTCCTCTGCCGCTTCCTCCTCCTACTTCATAAGAACTTTCTGTTTGCATACTTTCCCTTCTTTACTTTCTCCTCTCGCGACCTGTCCCACCCATCCACGCTGCTTACCCTCTGAACGACTGTCGAAAAGAGGAGTTTTGACTGAACCGCGTCTTTGCCTGGGATGTTTCTCAGGGGTGTGGAAAACTGAATGAAGGAGAGGTTGAAAGGAGCGGTAAAAAAAAAAAAAAGACAGGCGTGATCGGTGTTAAAGGAGGAAAAAGGCTTCTCCAAAACAGATGTAATGAGAAAACTGGGCTTAATTGGTGCATATTTTTATTACATTAAAGAAATAATTGGTCTCCGTTTCTAAGTTCTAAACATCGTCTTGAATAGATTAAAACTTTCCACGTTTTTTTAATCGGATCCTTTCTCCTAAAAGCTGGGTTTCTTTTTTGATTCGGCCTCGATGCTCCGTCAGTCTGTAAACTGTGAAGTGAGCGAAGGGAATGGGCGGCATGCGGACTGGTTTATTTTCTCAAATTATTTTTTGAAATCAAGCCACAATCAACAGCTATTCTTTCCTTTTGGTTTTTGCACCTGCCAATCAGTGCGATTCAAACACATGCATGTGAAGTCATTCACACCACTTAGTTGCCACTCAGCGCCTCAGGGAATAATGTGGACGAGAAGTGCAGCTAAGCTCTTCTGTGAGTCTATAATTCACTTTTTTCATTTTCTCACTCTTATGTGTTTCATTTTTTTGTTTTTATCTATGCATTGTGTATGAAAGGAAATTATAGACAGGTCTTCTGGACACAGCGTATTTCCGTCAAATCACAACAATGTTGTTTCTACACCCACCTCCCAGAAGGCAAATATTAGCTGTAATTTGGTACATTAAAGTTCTGTTTCATGAAGGTAAGGTGTCAATCAGCGTTATCATTTAAGTGAGAACTTCTTTTATTTCTTTTTTTAAATTAATCATCATGAACATTCATTCTCTGTTGCATAAATTAACTGAATTTCAGGAATCCTCTGACTCTTTATTCACCTTTTAAATTTACCTTCTCTGGATCTTAAATCAATTCATTTAATGAAGAGTTGTTGAACAGGAACAGTAATTCTGTCCAGTCCATGTTAGACCAGTTTCTAACAGCTTCCTGCAAATTACCTGTCCTCACTTTGTCAGTTTCTTTGATAACAGAATTGTACCAAACCCCGTACACAGCTGGACTTTAGCTTCAGTCAAACCAGGAAGCAGCGCCACCACATTCGTCACTTGCTTTTATATGTGCTTATAGATGCTTTGTGACTACTCAAAGGGCTGCTGACCAACTGTTATAATTAGCAAGTATTCCTTATAAAGACTCCTGTTTGATAACTTATTTTCTTCACCGTCTTATGCAACAAAACCTGTCTTCAACCCATACCCATCCTTGGCACGTCAAAAGGGCAATAAGTCTGCTCTCCGTTTGTGATTGAAGGGGATCAAATTGGGAATTATATGCAGTCTGCTTCTAGTAATGCAGCAATTAACTGATAAATCAGTGAAAATTGTGACTCTTTTGCCATCTGTTGAAAAGCCGTTACCATCTACAAACACAGAAATTCACATTAAACTGAGTCTCACATTAACTACTTACATACAGAGTCCAGCCAGAAGCTCATCGTTTTGAAATGGAAAATTCAGAAATTCCTCCACAAATACTGACGTTGCTTCAGGGCAGCAATTTAACTGGTAATAGCATAGCCACTGCTTTTCAATAGGAATATAAACAGAACGCAACCAGCTGGTAACCAGTTGAGTCGAGTCTCCTATTACAAAGAGACGCAGTGCAGATGAGTTGTGCTCGTCAGAACAGACTGAGTCAGATCATGACCGTTTGCCCCCCGTCAGGTGACCTGTGTGATTGCCTTGTGATTGAAAATGGTCGAACTATTGCAATCGCTCTGCAGCTGCAAAAATTTTAAATCCAATCAGCAGCCAACCACCAATTTTTTTTTTTTTCCTTGTCGCAAGGAGGTTGCCATCCTATTTTTACTCTACTGTGACTGAGTCATTAGGCAGCAAACTTTACATAACACATACATATAAAGCTACAGTGGCTGCTTTGCTTGGAAACATTGCAAAGAAAATGTACAGTAATTTGCCAAAGGCCGTCTCCTTACAACAAACTAAAACATGTGCACATGTGTGCGACACATGGCTCTTCATGAGTGCTGAATCAAGCTTTCCTGATGCATGTTATGTATAATAAATTGTTCAGCTTTGCAGTGGATAAAAGAGAGGAAGAAAAAAATCAAGTCACATTTAAAGGCCGGAGCAGAGTACTGTAAATCAGCCCTCACTGGATGCTCCATGTACATCGGGAGGGAGATGTCCATCCACACAGCCAAGGTGTTGAAGGGATTGGGTTTCCCTGCCCCCCCCCGCATCCAGTCAGTCACTTTTTGCTTTTGTTCATTCTGCTATCATCACGCCAGCACTTCTTAATATTTCTTTCATCATCTGCCTTCCTCCCTCTCTCTCCTATTAGCCAGACACTGTCACCGTCGTAGGTAGCTGCAGTGCTCCTGGGGCTTCTAGGATTACCTGCGTCCTTCCCTTCATGTATAACAAACCACATTATGACCTGTGTGCTCTGCTGTTAGATCGCTCCTAATGTGCTTTCAAATAACACAGCAACGAGTTGGATCATGTTTAAACTTTCAGGACAAAGCCTGGCAGAGTTTTTTTTTTTTCCTTCTTTTCCCCTGTTTTCTTTCTTTGTTGCAGCTGTTTGAGGTTTTGTGCCCTTTCCTCCATGTTGGGCAGAGAAAACAAGTTAGCTGTTTGAGCTGCTCCGTGTCACATTTACTTTCAAATCCACACTGAGATCGAATGGTAGTCATTCTAACCCCACGCATTTATAATTAGTGCTCAGAAAAATGATTTCAAGCATTATTCTTGACGGGTCATGTCAAAGCCTTAAATGGTTTGGAAACATCCCGTCCTCTGCTCCCCCCCCATTTCTTCTCCTGTCTGCTAAACCTGTCACCTCAGTGAGTTGTGTGCAGTCTTTTCGGGGGCCATTATGGTTGCACCAGGGCCTCCGTCCTTCCTGGTGCAAAGCAGCCTTTGATGTAGTTCCTTCTTTAGCTCCATGTGGGCAGACTAGACCCGGGCCCTGGCTGGAAAAACCCAAACCCGGATTCTGCAGTGTGTTTCTACACCACGTTTCAATCAATGATGATTTTGATAGAGGTAAAAATCCAGACCGGGTGGTAGTGCTGAAATTCCTCGGTGCTGTTAGAGGAATCATTTTGGAATCAATTAGTCAGACATGTCAGTGTAATGTAGAACCAACATTTTAAAATGTGCTTTTCAGAGAAGAAATGCAATGCCTGACAATGAACTCTTCTTATTAGTGCCTGGTTATTATTAGATGATGACTCCAAAGCCCTGAATGGCTTAGGTCCCAACAGGCCCCGGGGCCAGCTGTGAGCCAGCGCCTCACTACTGCACATGATTACAGCTCGGTGTATGAACTGTGCCCTAATCCTGTCGGACAGCTGAAATTAAAGCCAGGTATGACCCTCTGCATTCCCAGCATCCTCTGCGATAAACCACCTCCCCTGCCGAGCAGAATCAGTTGTCTGTGAGCAAATATATGAAAGCATTTCTAGAACATTCTCCAGTTTGTAAGCACAAGGCATCCTTTCAAATTGGAGACCACCGAGAGAAGCTAAAAGATTACTTTGACATGATTAAATTAGGGTTTGATTTCTGCCTTATGCCCAGCATCAGTTTACAATTCAACTCTGACAAACTTGGGTTTTAAATAAAGTCTGGATGCTTATGAAGCATGTTTACTGAATTTGCAAACATTGCATGCACCACTTCTTTCATAATCCTTTTTTGACTTATTTCAAGATTCTGTTCTGTCGCAGCAACAGATCATAAAATAACTTTATGCCCTGTGTGGACTTCCACACTGATTTCTATAACATATAAACCCAGAAATAAGTTCATTTTTATGTTTTTGTCTGCATTCCTTTACAAAGTGACTCACAAGACATCCTTCACCTGGACCAGCTGTATATTAAACTATCATGAAGTAGTGTATTAATTTGGTAAACCCAGAGGTTTTGTAGCTTGGGTGGGGAAGAGGGAGAGTACTTTAAAGTAGCTACGTAAGTAAACCCAGAAGAGCAGCCAACACATCTGAACACTAATGTATAATTTACGTAATCTGATGCGTTAAGAATGGGTGCAGCCTTATTAAGGAATTATGTGGTAGAATTTCAGATAATTAAAGGCTGTTTACTGTCTGTGTAAGGGCGGTTGACGACAGCTTACTCCAGCCAGTTTATCACATTTTCACACAGATTTTGACTCAGTTGGATAAAACAAATAGTCATATTTCAGATACCTGTATTAACTTTAGACTATGACCATCTTAATGGGGACTCTAGTTTAAGAGTTTAAGGTAAGTTGTGACTTTTCTGTAACACAGGACCAACACAGGAAAAGCTTAAAGACATTAAAAGAGCTGCTGAGTGTATTTGCTGTGCAGTGTGCTTAGAGAATGAACTGTGGACAAGGTAACATCAGTCAGTAGGGTTGTCAGTTGCCAGTCTATTGCAGGGCTTATATATACAGACAGACACCCATTCACACCTATGGCCAGTTTAGAAAAGTGTTTGTACTGTGGGAGGAAGCCAGAGTACACACAGAGAACCCGCGCAATCACAGGGAGACCAAAAAGGGCCCGAAAACAGGACCTCCTTACTGTGAGGCCACAGTGCTATCCATCACCACTCCATAGTGCTGCCCCACATATGTTTCAACAAAATGGAAATTGGGCTGTTTCCTCCTATTATAAATATAAAGAATAATAAAATAATGCTTCATAGATTGTTAAAATGGTAAATATGGTGTTTGAGGGTTAGTTAGCAAGAAGTGGTTGGGTGACTTTTATTTTGGGGGTTAAAATTAGTCATTTTGTCAAAGTAAGTCACATGAGATTAATATTTAGGCAAAATTGAGACTGGTCTAACCCTACAGAACAGTCTAAATGGTCTTTGTGAAAGTCCTCTGTTGTGTAAACTGTTAACTAATGTTATAAATAACTAATGTGAACAGTGTCCAATGGTGTGGCTGTAATAGGTAAATAAATATTCTTGGGGTAAAATTTAAAAAAAAGTTGCATTGTTCTTGAGTTTAACTACCCTTTGTATTTTTTTTTCTTCAAATGTAAGATTAAAGTTTTTTAAGGCGGTTTTTGCAACAATAGATACAATTAAATTATGTTAATGTGGCGCCAGTAGTTTCAGCTTTGAAACTAAATTGAACCGTGTGCACCTGCATCTTTAGCAAAGCTGTCTAATTTATAAGCAATATATTATTATTATTATTATTATCTGCTCATTTCCACAAACATTTGTGTACTCATGCGTGTTTCCCTGCACCTTGTAGCCTTGACTGTCTACCAGTCCAGTATTTCCTTATCCCTCGCTGTGGCTCTTTAGAGCTGCTGTTTTTGTTTTTGTTTTTGTTTTGGTTTTATTCCTTGCCTCGCGCATTGTTTTCCATTTTTCTCAGATCGTACCATAGCGCGCGTGAGCAGCGCGTCCGGTGGCGCGTGCCCCGGTGTGGCAGTGAGCGGGTTAAAGCAGACGGTCTGACCGTCCTATCAGCGCTCCTCGGCGCAGTCTCAGCCCACCGCCTCCTGCCTCCGGAGAGCAGATAGCTGGAGCTTGTGTGTGTGTCTGTGTGTGTGTTTGTGGCTGTTTGTCATTCTGGCAGGACACACTCCCACGATAAACAGTCCGCTGTCCTCAAGACTTGTTGCTGCTTCTTTTTTTCTTTCTTTCTTTTTTCTATTTTTTTAACCCCTCGGGTTGTACGGTTTGTTCCTGGAAGCTTGCGGATATTTGACCTTTACCGGAGCAGGTTTATTTTTATTTGCATTTTACTTATATTTGGGGGTCGCGCGCTGCGGATTCCGCCGGCTATAACGAGCGGAAGCACCGGGACACACACACAACACGGTAGGCACTGTAACGCTGACCACCCTTCACCCTGCTTCCACAGTTTATCCGGACTTCTCTGAGCTTTGTGTTGGGAAAAAAGTCTGCGAGCTTCAGCCGCGGTGCGTGTTCAGAAGTAGTGAGAAAATGCGTGTAGGGAGTTGTGTGCTGTTTGGGTCCACGCGTCTCATTTGTTGAGCGTCAGTGTGTCTATCCAAGTGGTTTGCTTGGAAGCGCACTAGACGAATCGCAAAATTACTTTAACCCTTTTTCCTGCACACAGCCACAGTTACTGCACTTGGGGAAAAATTTACTACCGTTTTGTTTGTAAATGAGCGCATCGGCTGTGCTCTCAGTCCAGTCGCCAGAACAATGTAGGGACACTTTAAAATGTATTCACTGAAGTTTTGGCCCTTAAAAGATGATTAATAGCTCTGGCACGAGCTTGCTGGTACCCTCCCAAATATTGTCCCACTCGTGTAATTTCAGTTTGATCTACTTACCGTGATGTATAGGCTTAATATCATCAAGATTTGTGAGCCCATAAAAAGCAGCCAAATTGTATTTAAGTGAGTTTACCATCCACTTAAATTTGGACTGAGGGATCCATTCATTATCCTGTGTATTTGTTGATTTAGTCTGGATTACACTGATGCAAGCATTGTATAACATGCACATTTAGACCACATTAGTAACTGTAGCTACAAAGACCCAAATTAACGGATGACTTGTGGTAAATTTGGAGCATTTCATATAAACACACAGTCTCTATTTTAACATTTTTATGTAGACTCATGATTTTTTTTTTTTATAAAAGGCCAAATCAGTGTATTTCTAGTAAGTAGTAAGTAAAATTTATTTATATAGCACTTATCACAGATAAAAATCCCAAAGTGCTTCACAACAAAAGACCAAAAATAAAAGTATAACAATATTAAACAATAGAATATAATATAACAAGTTAATTAAAAGCTTGTCTGTATAAAAATGTCTTCAGCTGCTGTTTAAAAGAGTCAATGGAGTCTGTACGGTGTAAAGACAGTGGAATAGCATTCCACAACCTTGGTGCCACAGCCCCAAAAGCCCGATCCCCACGAGTTTTGAAACGAGTCCGAGGGACCAACAGTATTCTTTGACTTGATGATCTAAGAGCATTCTAGTGATTTATATAAATTGTAATAAAGATATACAAATATAGATATATAAACATGACTTGATTTCTTTGATTTCCATCCAGTTGTTGTTTCAAACAGCCCAGCTGTAAGCGAGCACCTTTAACAACCAGAAGCATGTCAGAGAATATGTGTCCTGAAGCCGTGTCAGGCATGTGTGCACCTCGCAGGGAACAGAACGCCTGCTGTTGATGTTCTCATTATTATTAGAGGCAATGTTGGTATTAACCGTCTCTTGACTGATTCTTGGTAATTGCTGCCTATTAGCTTTAATTAAAGGGATGCAGGATGCCTTGCCTAGTGGTGTCGCCTAAGGTCTCTTCTTTTCTCATACCCCATAATCATGCACCTCACATGAAAGACGGCAGGAGTCGTAGACAAAGAGCTTCGTCATCACCCGCCTTATTCCTTGCACTGGGAATCTTTTTTTCTTGTTTTCTTTTAAAGGTTAAATGGACTGAATAATTCTTCTTACTGGAGACCTTTGGGGTTTGAGGAGAGCCGAGCGTAGCTTTATCCCTGCTGGGGCAAGTAATCCGTTAAAACTGCAGTTTTTTTTGTTTTTTTTTATAGCAGGAATGAAGGGGAAATGACACTTCATCACGTTTGCAGAGTCTAGACAGAGTTTGACATGTTGGATTAAGTAGGAGCGATGGTTTAGGATTCAGGGTCACTGTATTTCACACTTCCTTCTCAAAGCCATTCAGAGCCTATCTGTAAGCTTATTTCCACCAGAGCTGGATGATCATATCCCAACATTTTCAGGCCAACATTTATCTGAGAAATTAAAGCCATGTACTTCTGTATGCTTTTAGCCATAGAGAAGAAATCCCTTTTCCCACGTTTCAACACATCTTTATGACAAGGAAGTGAAGCCGTCGGATTCCATCTGACTTCATTTAACTTCACAAAACTCAGGAGTTGTTCATCTGCTGCTGATTCTGTTGGTTTGTTAGTTTGTGTTCTTGTGTCATGTTGGGAGTTTTGAATCAGAACTAGCACGTTAAAATTCAAAAGTCTCAAACAGGTAAACCAGCAGCCCCAGTTTTCTCAGAGTTTAAAAACTGCTGTTGTCAGTCTGGTTGTTTTGAACAGAGCGACTTCTTTCTTAGCAGGTTGTTTCAGTAAATCGGCAAACTTGGTCATCTGTTGCCACACGTGCAAGTTTAACATATACCTTCAAGCTAGGAGTTATTGTTAATTGATGGACCAGCACCGAGTCTCCCTCCGTGCACCAGGAGAACTTTGAAGGGGAGGTTAAACATTTGTATTTATTTATTTTTAAATTAAGTGTTGCCACCTTCTCTTTTGTTGCACTGATACTCACCTCATACAACACTTTGATGACCCGCAGAACACCCGCAGAAGTTCCTCCATAAATCGATGGAATGAGAGAAGTAGGAAGCTTCACTCATAGTTGTTTTCCTGGTGCCGCTTGGTCCAGCTGTCAGCTTTTATTTTGAAGACAGACACAAGACCCAGCTTGTATCTGCACAGTCTGCCTCGGATGTCTCACCTGGCTGTCCGCACTCAGAGTGAAAGCTCAATAACTTTAGAGCACCCTCTTTGCATTTTTTTTCTCTTTGTGCTCTGGACCTTTTTTTTTTTCCATATTGAATCTTCTTCAAACTCTGCTGCTTTCTAAGCCCTTACAGGCTTTTGACAACTGTGGGAACCAGACTAATGACTTCATCTGGATTTCCCTCAGTTTTCTGCTATTCTGAGCTCTCTGGAGTTATTCTTCTTCTTCTCCCTGTTTGCTAACCCTTCCTCAGCCACCCTTGACCCAGATGGGGCTGCTGCGCTCATGTTTCGCCACTCACTCATGTTGAGGTGTCACATATGCTGCATGTTTTGGATGGGGAAAAACAGGCTACTGTGATGTATCACTTCTTGCTCAAATGCAAGGACATCCATTTTCTTTGGGTCATTGGTGGAATGAAATGAAAACCTGAACCTTTCAAGTTCAGATCGAGGCCAAAACTCAAGGCGCCCACATTGAAATTTAACATCATTCCAGTTAAATTTTTAGGAGGTGTCGGCAGTTTCAAAGTGGTTATGTTGCAGTGACTTTAGGTGGCATTATATCAGTACAAAGGAATCATATTTCACAGGATGCGGGAGCATTTTTGAAGCACTACAGTAATCAGTTTGGGTCTGAAGCATCTGAAATGTTTTCCACGTCATCAGCCTCCACTTCCATGGCTTTATCTCTCCACTGCATCACAGATTGCAGAGTGTTCATGCATGAAGAACCACTCATTCACAATATGCCCTGAAGCAAACATAAACATGTGATGCTCAAAAGTTTTAAAGCTGAAATGCATATTACAAAATACACTGTTATCCTTCAAGACTCCTTTAACTACTCAGTGCTCATTGGGTTATTCTCTTTGCCATTTAAGCCATTTCAAGACACAGAAACAACACCAGACACTATCAACACCGCTGTCAGACCAAAAATAAGAAGGGAACAACTGCATCACTAAAAGCCTCATCATCAATTCTAATAGGGACATGCTAGACTAGCAAATGTCCTGACAATCTAGTCCATCAACAATTATCCACAGGGTGGAATTTAAAATTAGCTGGTGGTATTAATAACTCTGGTACAGATGCACAGAGCTTTTCAGTCCTGCCTACACTAGCCAATGAGGATTTGCATTGAATGCACCCTTTATTTATTTATTCATTTATTTGTTTATGTGAAAATATTGCACTTGATTTGTACTGATCACTATCCTTTTACATAGCCAATGAAATGCCAAATGAAAAGTAACAGTTTTCTTTAGTGGCTAACTTCAGGGATACCCTGACATGCTTACCAGTGCCACCTACCTCCATGTGCACAATGGAAATGTGTGGTTTTTGGGAATGATGGTAAAACAAGCGGAGAAAACAAAATATACATAATTAGTAGTCCTGGAGCGCATGCCAGTGGGCTGAACTTAAAGCAGTAACTGAGACACCAGTGCTGTGTTCCTTCTTTGATGTACCTGTGAGCTTTGCCCCCAGTGACAACTGCTGCTATGATTGGCATGTTGCCAGTAACGTAGATTATAAAGTAGGTAATGTGCTGGGTGCACTGGGTTATCACTTGAATACTGGCTGATATCACGATATCAACCAGTAAGATGGCATTTACCAATGCATCTTTATTAGAGATGCACACCGACTGCAATTTCTTTTGACCAATTCCTCTCTTTCTTTTTTTCTAAGTGTACCCTGCTGGTGCTAAGAACTATAACTAATAGCAGAAATCAGCTTTCCTTCAATGCAGAATTGTTTTTTCCATAATAAATGAGACTTATTAAACTTTACAATTTCCTTTAAACTGCTGTAAGGTCTGAGAGGTTCTCGCACTGGGACAACTGAAAGTAAAATGCTCTGCTGCTGGACAGAGGAACAGATAATTAACTGAAAATGAGCTCCTGTACACCCACCTCTACCTGACACAGTTTACCAACCAAGCAAAAATAGAGTAATAGATTGATATAACAAAGCAAATTTGATTTCACTGCGCGTGGGAGACGGGGACATAGAAACATGCATACATATGTTACAGTCATTATAGTGTGACATTGATAAATTCACTAGATAACAGTACATTGGCCCTTTTCTCTTTCTCATTTGTCTCCGTGATTGTCCTAACATAAAAACTCTCTGACACACAAACACACTAATACATTGTAGCAGTTCCATTCGATTGATTTTTGTTTGTATAATCACCTCAAGGCGACTGTATAATAGTTGCCTCAAGGTGCTTTATATTGTAAAGACCCTACAATAATGCAGAGAAACCCCCAACAATCAGACAATCCCCTATGAGAAAACACTTGGTGATGGTGGGAAGGAAAAACTCTCTTTTAACAGGAAGAAACCTGTTCAAAGAGGCAGAGCCAGACTCAGGGAGGGGCAGTCATCTGCCACGACCGGTTGGGGGGGGGGTGAAGGGAGAGAGACAGTTCTTGCCTTGGTTCATGTACTGACTTCCATCGTGAGGCTGTAGTTTGGGTTCAGTTCCAGCACCATTCGTCACCTCGAACCCGCCTCACCTGTGAAACACTGCTCAGCTGCTTTTGAAGTGTGTCAAGCATATCTTAGCACAGTGCAGACACTTTTTTTCCCCTTCCTCAAATCACAGAATTCTGTTTTCACATTGTGGCCTCTTGTGAGTATTTTTGTAATTAAGCTGAAACTGCAGCATAACACGAACCTTCTTTTTTTCCGTGCTCTGGAACTATTTTTTTAAGCCTCCCAACAAAAAAGTGTCTCATGCTTTGTGTAATCCATAAAATCTCTGCCAGTACATGCCCCATAAATCAAATTGATCTAAAACGACACTCATTTTATGACTGTTGTGACTTCAATGAGAAAACAGGAAAACTGGGTCAATTTGCCAAATATTTCAGAGGTGAATAAGGTCCCCCCCCCAATTTAGCTTTACCATGCAGGTGTGTGTTTTGGTTTTCTTAGATCTGCATGCCTACCTTCACAGGAGTTATTTTTTTGTTTCCATACTTTACTGAAAAAGGATGAAGGAGTATGCTGTGCATTTTTGGATTTAACAGTCAATCCAGAACCACCCCCGTGCTTACGCCCCATCCTGCAGACGTCTACGTATGCTAGTGCAGCAGTGTAGATAGAGGATTGCAATGAAAAGTGTCCCAAAACTAGAACATAGAGCTAGTAAATGAGCTACAAGCATATTTGCTAGCAAAGTCCATTAAACCAGCATTCTTTCTATAATGGCCAACGGGGGCAAAGACTGGTTCTAGCCCCCCCCCCCCAAAAAAGAAAAAAAAAAGGTTTGTAATCTCAATCACTAGTTGCAAAATTTATTGGATGCATTATGTTCACACACCATTTAAGGTGGTACAAAAGAGGAACGTCCTTGCATAGTTCCATAATTGGAAGACTCTTTGAAAACGTCTTAACACAAGATGGCTTGCAAATGAATGGACTGCAATTCATCAAAGAAATATGGTCCCTTTCTGGCTGGGAAGTACAACTCTGAGGGGAGTTCTGGGTGGGAAGAAGTTATGGCTATGCTCATCGAGGAGTGGTTTAAAAAAACTTGAAATGTTGCTTTATTTGTGCCCGCATCATCAAAGTACCAGTAACACTGGGGTTAGTCATATATTGTGAAGGAGAGAGGGGCAAGGTGCTACATGTCAGAGCCTGGGGAATGAGGCGAGTAGACGAGTTAATCCGAAATGATCTCCAGAGGAAGTAATCCAGAGCAAAAAGTTGTGCAGTTTCTGCAGCAGAGGCTTTAAAAATTTATCCACTTAATGAAAGAATGAATTGTGTCATGAAATATGTAAACTTAACTAGTAGAGCTGAAAAGGAGTCAAGTAATATTTGAAAGCCAGACAAAAAATGTTTTTTTTTTCTTCTCCAGCTGCAATAAGAGAAAGTTTGACCTGCTGACAGTGACTGCTGAAATTGAACAGATTGCATCTCTGCCGAGCTTGGTTGGTTTGCATTCCTGGAAAATCAGGCTTTTCATTAAGTGTGCGCTTGTCCAGTGCCAAAGTGGACTCTGCACAACAAATATTGTCCAATTTATGTGTTGACCAATTGGAGTTGAAATGGCTAATTCAGAGAAGTTGAGAAGGCTCCTTTTTATCTAAATGTTTTTGCATCTATAATACCGTTAGTGTGTTGTTTTTGCTGAGTGTACTGTTCTCAGCGCTTTGATTTTTCTTCATCCTCTCTCCTCCCTCTCCTGGTGCCCCTCATTGTGAATGGAAAAAGATTTTCTGCTTAGTTTCTCAGGACTGGTAGTTTTGAGCTTTTAGGAGACTGTCCAGTCTAATAAGTAAATAAACAGACAGATGAGGCTTTTGTTTAAGACTAGATGAACAGATTATCCTAACAGACTTTTCTTGGGAGTAATCCAGACCTCTTAAATAAGATCAACGTAAATATGTCTGTCGGACTACAATTGGAAGAACTTTTTTAGCCTAAGGCCCAGAAACGGGAGAACATCCTGGCTCTGCCCAAAGACTAAAAAGGAAGCAGAGAGAGCCTCCAGAGGTCATTTACATGTTTGTACAGATAATAAATGAGAATAAACATCCAAGTGTAAGAATGACTGTGCTGTGTATTTGTGGATTATTTACTGACAGGAATGGTGACTTTGTGGAGTTGGTTGTGTCTGCTTGGACTCTCACTGTGAGGACAAGACTCCAAAATTCATTGTTCCCCGCCGAGAAGTAATCAGTCACGTAACTCCATGCACACTATAACTTGTCTTGTTTACATTTTGGTTTTCTCTGGATTACACAAACAAGAAGAAGAATTGTTTTTATTTTATTTTCCTTCCTCCCCCCCCAAGTTTCTACTAGAGGTTTAAATCACAGAGTAACTTGCAGTACATTACTTTAATGATGCAGGGGCAGGGAGAACAGCAGCATCAGCACAGAGATTCTGCAATTAATAAATATCAAAAGATATTCCAAATTCAGTTAAATCATCGACAGCCTGGTTTCCTTCAGGAAACCCAAAAATCAGATGATCCCTTATGAGCGAGCACTTGGTGATAGTGGGAAGGAAGAACTCCCTTTAACAGAAGGGAGGGGCAGCTATCTACCACAACTGATCGGGGGTGAGAGAAAAGAAGGAAAAAAGGAGAGGAGAGAGAGATGAGGATGTGGTGCATCGTTTGGTGTACTGCAATACTTGAGTGCAAGTGACAACACTCAATCATTATATTTGCCTTCTTTTTTCCCCCAAGAAGCATAACTTCTTTATGCTTCTTGAGTTCTCTCTTTCTTGAGTTGTTTGGTTTTGCCTGTTTTTCTTGTAGCATCTTCACTGTAGCACACACTTTACTGGTCGCACTCTTGCTTGTTAGCAGGGCATCCAGTTTTTGTTGTTTAACTTTTATCCTGTGGCTGGCAAACAGCTTGCAGGGGCATTACCACCTTGTTTACATCCTACCAGGCACTGGTGGCAAAAGGGGAAAATGTACATTTAAAAAAATGAAATGGTCAAAAACTAATTAGAGTTTTTGAAAAATAATATCACTAGATCAGAGCAATATTGATGGTATCAAACAGTAATTTATATTTACGCTGGTACTGCAGCTGACATGTATTTGACACTGCCAGCACAAAAAATGACTTCATAATCAGCTGCACCACATGTCTCAATGTCCACTGCAATGCTAAAATCTAAATGAGAAAAGTTAACAGTGAATTCTGGAAAAAGAATGACCCCAAACTTTATCATCTCTTTCCCCAGAGGAGTGACGGTGTCCGTGCCAGGCCCACTGGGAGAGGACGATGGCTCTGAGCGATGGAATCAGCGACCCTCTAGCCCTCAGCAACGGTGGGCACTATCCTCTTAGTGGGAATGCGCCTTCAAACATCGGTACACCAGTCAGCAGTGGCCAGGACCCTCTCGCATCTGCCCTTAATAGTGACTGCCTGACAGCCGAAGGAGATGAAGATACTACAGTTAAAGATGCAGCATCAAAGATGCAGTCGCACATTATTCGGCGAGGGAGCAGACCGAGTCAGAACGGCGGCATGGTCAAACAGAACGGTTCCCTGAGGAATCTTCCCCCATCCTTGTCATCATCAGCCGCCTCTTCTTCTCCTACTGTCTCAGACTCCCAGAGGCTGGCCAGAAGTCACCTTTCCTCCACTATGCCCCCGTCCTCTTCCTCCCCTCCACTCTGTTGCCAGCACTGTCACTTCCCCTCCCCTTTGTGCTGCCCCTGTGGCCGGCAGGAGTGCCCACTCTTCCAGAATCCAAGCCCAGGACCCGACTCCATTCCCCATCCAGGGACCGCTTCATCCTGCTCCTGCTGCCTCTCTGCGTGCACGTACTCTCACCCCCATCCTCCTCACCCATCTCTCCACCACCACCATCAGCAGCGCTGGCAGGAGCACCTTCAGAGCCAGACACATGCACCAGGGATCAGGTACGGGGGTCTCTGTGTTGTTTTGGGGTTTTTTTGCCCCCCCTTTTTTTTTTTTTTTTTTTTTTTTAAAACAGGACCAGCTCATTTTTCAACCACCTTAGTCTAGGTTGACTGTAACTGATCAAATAGAGCAGCTGAGACATTAGTATAGGGCTTTTAGGGTATTTTTTGTCTTTGTGCAAGTTCATAATGATGTTTTACTGCAAGTTTTTAGTTCTTATGTGTGTTCACTGTGTTGCGCACACAGATTGTTGTTGCCTGAACTTGCCTTTGTTTTATGGGTGAGTTTGTTGACCCCTAAACATGCTCTTAGTGTGGCTAGCAGAGAGTCTCACAGTTTTTGAGTTCCCCCGACTCCCACACGGCTGTGCCCCTTTGCTTAAAAACATGTCAGATCTCAGGATCTCTTAGACTGGAATGCAGCAGAAGTGGATGTGGCTGTTGGGAACTGATCCCTAGTCACTCTCATTATTAAGATAAATATTGAATATTTCTACTGTAAAGTTTTGGATATCTTTGTATCTCAGCACTGCCCATTGATTTTATTTACTTTTTTCCCCCAACTGAATCTGTTATGTCTTTATAAAAAGGGCTGGGCAGATCTGTTCTCCTGAACCCTCACGGTCTGTGATTCATATTGAATTTCCCTCTTTGAACATAAGCCCCTTTGCCCCTGTAAGCCCCTTTGCAGCAGATGGATGAAGACAAGTTGCTGAGTTTATGGTTCATAGTTGACATCTTTGGGGCCTGTGTTTAAGGGTTGGTTTACTCTTGTGACTGTACATATCAAAATGGCTAAAGCAAAGATAAGATGGGGGAATTTTTCATGTTTTTCTTAATTTGGTGGACCCTGCTGTGCTGTAACTCCACACATGGAGACCATATCTGCTCCATTTGAAGCTGAATTTTTACATATGTTGGCGGCCCGTTCCTCAGCTGATCCATATTTAGCGAGTTGGCTCTTTCCCTTTTGCTCCCAAACCACAGGCCTTTACCGCATGTGAAACTGGAACCATTTAATGCCTCGTGTGCTCATTTGCATAATCCTATATTTACCGTCTCTGCAGAGAAGAGCAGGCAAGAGGTGAATTTTTGCAGAAGTAATTATTTACTCATGTCAGCTCCCTTTTTTGGTCGCAGGTCGCTGCGGGGCATCCGGTTTTCATTAGACTTTATTTCTTCTTACTTCTCAACGTGGAATTTTCCTTACTTAAACAAAGTCGCATCCCCCACTCATAAGTTTCATTAAAAAGAGGGACGTTGTGGGTGGCGTTGAAAGATGAGGTTTGTGTAGCCTCAGTGGGTACACACACCAAAACCTGGCACGCACACATTAAACCCTGGGTGGGCAGAGGGAAGCAAAACATGGATTGTGTTGCAGGCATTTAGATGCATCTACTGGTCTCTGTGGTTTTCTCTTTCTCCGTGCTTTCTGTTACTTTCATTTTTTTCCCTCTTTCTCAGTTTTTCTCTCACTCTATTAACACTCATTATGTCTTCTTTCCCCACCCGTCCCTCCCTCCTCCCTCTATCCTCCCTCCATCTCTCATTCCACATGAGAATGGAGAGCAGATGTGGCATGGGACGTATGCATCTGTAATGTTGAACCTCTCTTATTTACCAAACAGGTCCCTCTTGTTCAGTGATGACAGGTTTGAATTACAGACCCTGGGTTTGTTCCAAAAAGTGCATCCCCCAACGCCCCCTTTCCTGTACAGTGCTGATTTGTGTGTATGTGTCAGATGGTGAGATTAGACACAGGAAATGATATACCTGTCTCAGTTGTGCTGTTTTGCCCTGAACCCAGATGCCAACAACAACCTTAAGAATTTATCTTCCTCCCTTGTACTGCTGGAGTTCAGTGGTAGTTAAATAAAACGCGTTTTACAAATAGTTTGATCATTTGGAGGCACGTAGTCAGACAAGATGGTGTCAGATATCGTTTTGATCTGCCAGATTAGCAGGGGGATTACCTCTGAGATCCCAGCACGCTTGCGTCTAACGCACATTCTCTCTCTGCTTCACACACACACACTGAGTCGTAATGTTCGCTCTTTGGGGGGACCTTTTTATGTCTGTTTCGCAACAGGGGATTTTTCTGCCCCTGTTCTCGGCTTCACAAAACATTAATCCATTTAGCGAGATTAGCCCATGCTTTCTTTCCTAATGTTTCTATTCTGAGAACGATCAAAAGCCGTCGGGGTCTTTGTACACGTATGAATTAAACCAAATCCTTGAAAGGGTCCGAGCACAACTCAGCCGTTTGGGGTCTGTTAAAAGCATTAGAAGCATGTTTGTGTCTCCACTGTATGATTAGCTATCACAGCCATTTTATGGGTTTTTATTTAAGATTGGGCAGAAGCACAGTGTCCTTCGGAATGACTTTACCCATCAGTGCAATGTCTGTTGACAGGTTTGAAGGGATTCAGGTGAAATTCTTTAAGCTACAGCCGTGGGGAAGTGGTTGAACCCCAGTTCCACATGCTTGAATTAAAATTTAACTAGAAGGGCACACAGTAGAGGGCATACCCCACCCACCCCAAATTTTCTAGACTGTGATCCAGATCACCATCAAAATGTAATCAGTTGTTTTTGAGACTGTTTGCAGAAAGGTTGCCTCTGACCTGTGCAGTCACCTTGCAGTCAGAAGTGGTCATGAGTGTGCGACATCCTCAAGCTCTGCGCAGCCATTTAGTTACTGGAAGTTGGAGTGGGTCGCAGAATGTGAAAAAACTCAATGTAATCACCCTAACCCGGGTACCACCGGTTTTATTTAGTTTGTAGTACATGTCCTATGATTATTTTATATATATTATATGTATTTATTTATTTATTTTTAACTGATGGACTGAGTCATCAAGCTTGCTCTGAATTAGGAGTTAGTTTAGTCAAGCTGATTGTGTCCAGTGTTTTTAGAATGCTTCATTTTGAGTTTGAGTAAATTAAGATTCATACATTATAAATGCAGTGTATCTCTCAGTGAGTTCACTGCACACAAATAAGAACATGGAGAAGACTGCTGGCTTGACCGTCATCCAGATGATGATCACTGACAGGTCATTGCTGAAAAGGCTGGCTGATTGCAGAGTGGTATATTAAAGGATATTAACTGGAAGGGAAAAGTGTGGTAGGAGAAAGTGCATAAGCAACAGGGATGACCGCAGCTTTGAAGGGATTGTCAAGAAAAGTTGATCGAAGTGTCCAACCTGGGCTAAGGAGAGAGAGAAGTGGACAGTTGCTCAGTGGTCCAAATTGGTCTGTTCTGCATTTCATTTGGAAATCCAAGGTGCTAGAGTATGAAGGAAGAGAAGAGAGGCACAGAATCCAAGGTATTTGAAGTTCAGTGTAAAGTTTCTGTAGTCTGTGATGTTTTGGGTGCTATGTCATCTTCTGGTGTTGGTGGTGGCTCATCGACTGTGTTATATAAAGTCCAAAGTCAATATAGCGATCTACCAGAACATGTTAAAGTGCCTTGTGCTCTCATCTGTTGACAAGCTTAATGGAAATGCCAATTTTCTTTTCCAGCAGGACTTAGCACCTGCTCAGAGTGCCAAAACTACTACTCAGGGGTTTACTGACCATGTTATTACATGACCAGTCTACACAGCTGACCTGAACCTTAAAAAGAATCTATGGGGTATTGTCAAAAGGAACACGAGAAACACCTGAAAAAATGATCTATTTCAGTGTTTTGATATGCAGTAGAAACAAAACCGTAATCAGAAAGTTGCTCATGTTATAGATGGACTTCAGATCCACCTTTTTAGAACTGCAGCTGGTGGTGGTGTTCTTGGTTCTGTAGCCTCACTGAACTCAGTGTAGTGGCACCAGCTTTCCATTTGCAGTGCATTCTGGGTAGAATGGCCCTTCAGAGAAGAACTACCAATGACCTCAAGAGAGCTGAATGACATCGAGGGGCCACCGCAACAGCGACCTGACTGTAGAGCAGCACAACAGCATAACTTAATAGTAGCAACTGAATGTTCACTGTAAGATCAAGGGGGTTGTCCTCTGTTGAGCATTCACATTTTTATCCTTCTCCGCGATTTTTGGTCTTTAACTCCTTCCGCATGCTTTGTGCTACAGAAATCGTTCTGGTATCAAAACATTCAGCTTTTTCTGGAAAATTGTGCTACTGCTTTTCTGTTTTGTAACCTTTTATACTTTTTAACATATTTAACTTTTTATGAATTTTACTTTTGCCATTTGAAATGAATGGAGTACCCTCCACCAGGGTTATAATAGTTTTGGACTTTAGATTATAGTTTAGTTTTATTTTGTTGTAACTTATTTTTTAGTTAGTTTTTATTTCATTTTTAGTGGTTTTACTCATTTTTATTTTTTGTTTAATGCTTTTGCCCATGCTTTTTAAATTAGTTTTAGTTTTTCATACTTTGTCAGGTGCAAGATTCAAGATGCAAGAGTAACTACTGTGTGATAAGACCTCCTCAAATTATACCATTAAAAAAATTGTATTCAACAACCAATTGTTTACAAGATGGCAGCAATGATAAATGTGTGTAATATTAAGAACATCATGAGACATCAACGGGGAGCAACATAAAGAAAAATCCAATTAACTTAAACTCCCAATAAACTCTTATCTCAAAAATATGCATCTCAAAAATTGAAAAATATTACTAAAAATATTTATCTCAAAAATATGTTAGGAATAAATTGGACTGACCAGCACTAGATCCCAGTACAGCTTCAGTGCAGTAGATTAAGATGACCTTGCATGCGGTGTAAAACATCCGAACACAGTGAAACATTATAAACAAGAACAAAGTGAACTCTGAGCTGCTCAGATACGCTAGCTTGGTTAGATACTCACTATTAGTGTTCCGTGCTGGGTCTTTGCACGGGCTATGTGGCCAACATCTATTATGGCTGTGGCTCAGGAGGTAGAGCAGGTCATCTGCTAATCAGAAGGCTGGTGGTTTGAGCAGCCAGGAATCACCCGTTAACCTAACCCCACTAAGGAAAGAGTTAATGTTTTGGTAAATGGGCTTTCTGGCCCAGAAGTAACCACAAGTTTTATAGAGCTTTCATTTTTGTGCAGTAAACTGTTAGCCTAGCTTTGCACAGACACAGTAAGCGAAGGGAAATAAGTGGACATCCAAAAACACTTAAGTGTTTATTTATCTCAATCTCCTTAGCCTGTGTTCTCAAAGGTGAAGAAATGGGAAGAGGGGAGAGGCTATTTTTCTCCAGGTTGAACTGGAGAAGCAGCAGAACCTCTGCGGGAAAAACTGGACATGGTTTTGCTTCTTTTTCAGGCAGTGTTCCTGTAAATCTTTGTTCTGTAAGATGAGGGAATTTTTTTTTTTATCTCACACATCATTTCTGCATTCTCCAAGTTTCCTGCATCTTTTCTCCAGTTCTAACTTTTTGTGCTTTTGTGCTTCCTCATGCTTTTTTAAAATTTCTTTCTCTTCCTGCACTTTCTTTGCCTCATGCATGTCTTTGCTGCTTTGTTGTACTTTGCCATGCATGTCTTGTAACTCCTGATTTCTCCTCTGCACACTGCATGTCTTTGTGAGTTTTCTCATGTTGTTGTGTCTCCTTCTGCATTTCAGTGTTTTGTTCTGTATTTTGTCAGTCCTTTTAGTTGTGTATATTTTCCCACCATTTCTTGGATCCTGCACTGCATCTCTTTGCATATTTTCTCCAATTCTACCTTCTCTGCCTCCATTTTAACGTTTTCGTCTTTGATTTTGTTATAAAATACTTGTAGTTCAGTATTTCTCCTCTCAGAGTCTTGGTGAATCTGTTGCATCTCTGCAAGTAAAGCTTGATCAAGTACTTGAAAGAAATGCAAACTTTCATTTTTTTCTTCACTTTCTTTACCTGGTTGGTTCTGTTGACTTTTCTCCTCCTGCATTTGTTTGATCATATTGCGCAGGTATTGGTTTTCCTTCTTCATGCAATCAAATGCCCTTCTCAAGGATTCAGTGTCATCTGGGACATTTGGCTGACCACTCCAATGAAGAGGGTCTGTGTAATCGCTCTGTCTTGGGTGCTGAGACATGTGATCATGTTACATTGGAGGGTTACCTTACTTGGAGGGTTTACGTGCAGTTCTCACTCTGCAGTCCAGAGTGAGAACTGTCATGAGAGAGGAAGCATTAAACATTGTGTAGCTTCAGGGCACCTGAGGTTCAGCTAACCTGCTTCTACCTGCATCCATCACCCCACCCCACAACAGCCACCAAAACAACTCAGTGACACTCAAGCATTCAGGGTCACTTGGAGTATTTAACCTTTCTCTGCTTGCACTCTGCTCTCTTTGAGGTTAAATGCCACTCCCTGCTTTCCTGACTCCCCTCGCAACAACTTCTGTTGTTTATGGCAACCGCAAGTTTCACTTAGATCCATGCCTTGTAAGATTGCAAAACTCCCATCTCACTCCCTCTGATGCTGTCTCAGGAAAGGTCAGCTTTTATAATCTGGAGCAAGTTTGAGATTTGTGGTATTTGTATTCTGAAGGTGGTTTGGTTGCTATGACACATGGGAAAACTCCATGAAAACATACGTCTCCAAAGTGCAGAGCAGTTCATCAGGGTGTCATTTTGGAGCTTTCTGTTGATTTATATTATTTTCAGTGGCCCGTATGTCTCTGTCCAGCTTTTATTTCTTTGCAGTCCTGGCAAGGCATCAGTCTCCACATTTTTATTTTGTCTTACCTTCTTTTGTGTCCCTCTGTCTTTTGCTATCTGTCAGAAAGCTGCAAGCCTCAACCAGCAAGGGTCTGTTTGAGAGTGATCCATTTGCTTGGTATTTTAGGGTGTCAGCTTGATGAGGATTTGCACATTATTAAGAACTAATGTTTGTAAGGCCTTTGTGGTGGCATATTGCTGAGCTTTGCCAACCGTATCACCCAGTAAGGCCCGTTTGTGGTGATATGTCCTGTTTTTCTTTGTGTATGAATACTGTAGGTTAGTCTTTTTATACACAAAATACTCACACAAACCTTTTACCCTCAAACTTAATATGCAAGAAGGAAAACTAAGAAGCAGAGTCTATTAGAATCATGCCATTTTAACTGTTTTTGTTGTTTCTGTCTTTGTGTTATTCACTAAATACTGTTGTAGCAGCCTGTGGTACAGATTGTTTAAACCCATTTCAAATGAAATGATTGCTTGGCTGTATGCATATGTGTATTTTGTGGATCCTGGGGCGTAACTGAAAGCTCTGTGATGGATGGGAGAGATTTACTGGCATCCTGCGTGTCTAATCCTCAATATACTGTAGGAGAGCTTGGAGCTACAAGGTTATCCCAGGATACACGTGACACATCAAGATTGAGTAACCAGTCTATACACTGTAAACCTGAAGTGTCAGTATAATGATAACAAAAGTGACTGGCAACCAATAGAACAAATAGTAGATAATAACATTGCTTGTTTTTCTAGCAGTAAGGCTAGCACTTTTTTCACATTTTTTTTCACAATAAAAATGTAAAAAAAATTTATAACATGAAAATGCTGCACAGTGCATGCTTGTTTAATCTGAATAGATGGTCTCCATGTATAGTAACCTCCTGGTTGGCTGGATTAAGGTGGCCTGCTGTTGCAGGCTGGTTATGATTATCATAGCATTTTGAAAGGGATCAACTACTGCATCTTTCCACATTGTAGCAAAACGCATGAGGCTTTATCAAATTGCATCAATAACAAGTTTTTACTTTAATAATACTATAAGTAGATTGTTGCGCTATCCATCTTTAGCAGGGTTAAGGCAGGCTTTATTGTTGTGGCAGCAGTAACCTTATGATATCAGCACCGGTTTTATTTTTAAAAAGTTGAATCGTGCGAACAATCCTCCACATCCAAATGAAATGCATCACCAAATATAAATCAGTTTTAAGTTCAGTGGCAGTCTGGACACTGGAACTGCTGCTTCTCTAAATGCTGATCAGATGTGAAGACACAAAAAGCATACAATAAATTAAAGACAAAACAAAAAAACACCATATTAAATGGGCAATTAAAAGATGTTAAGCAGATGCTTACACTGCTGATTTTTTTTTTTAAAGGAACACCTTTTAATCCGTTTTAGCATCGAGTCAATTAAACTTCTGGAATATTGATCTGGTCAATTAAGGGTTAGTTTCAGCTGCTTTGGTGTTAATGAAATTAACAACAGGGGCAATAAGAGGCTCCCCAAGAGCATAGAGTAGATTCCAGGAGACAGGCAGCTACTCTAGGAGAGCTGGACAGGGTCATAGAAGGTCCTTAACCCATCAGCAGGACCAGTATCTGCTCCTTTGTGCAAGGAGGAACAGGATGACCTACAAAATGACCTCCAGCAGCCCACTGGTGTGAATGTCTCTGACCAAACAATCAGAAACAGACTTCATGAGGGTGGCCCGAGGGCCAGACAACCTCTAGTGGGCCCTGTGCTCACTGTTCAGCAGCGTGGAGCCTGATTGGCCTTTGCCATAGAATACCAGAATTGGTAGGTACATCCACCACTGATGCCATGAGCAGGTTCCTCCTGGTGGGCGGCAATGCCCGGCCTCATGTGGTGAGGGTATGCAGGCAGTTCCTGGAGGGTGAAGGAAGTGATACCATTGCCTGGCCCCCACGCTAAACCGACCTAAATTCAATAGAACACCTCTGGAACATTATGTTTCAGTCCGTCCGATGCAGCCAGGTTGCATCTCAGACTGTCCAGGAGCTCAGTGATTCTCTGGTCCAGATCTGGGAGGAGATCCCCCAGGATGCCATCCATTGTCTCATTAGGAGCGTACCCCAATGTTGTCAGGCATGCATACAGGCATGTGAGAGCCATACAAACTACTGAGCACCATTTTGAATTGCTGTAATGAAATTTGGGCAAAATGGACTAGCCTGCTGCACCATTTTTACATTGGTTTTTGGGGTGTCTTTGAGTTTGGCCCTCTGTAGGTTGATCATTTTCATTTCCCTCTCTATGTTCAAAGGATGTGATATCCTTTCATTCCTAGAACGTTAACCAGTCCTTATCAGTGCAGATGTCCAGCATGATTTTTTCCCCTGTTGAGATCTGATGAGTTTTCAAAGTGCTCCTTTCATGTTTTGTTTTTTTTGAGCAGTGTACATCTACATTGGCTTTTTTTTAAATAGTTCAGTTTTGAGCTTTTTCTGCTTTTCACTATTGATGCAGCTAATGTTCATTTTCCATTATCAGTTAATAAATACAAGCAGCAGTTTAATATTTGATATCTATACAACTATACAATCTATATTTGTCCCTTTTTGTCTCTAGCTGTCTGTCCTTACCTAATCTATCGATTGTTTGTGTGTATGTATGTATAATACATACCAGATCTGTGCACTTAGACTATTGGATGGGTGTGTATGTATGTGTGTGTGTGTTTCATATTAAAGTTTGTTTGAAACTACTAGACCAGGCAACACCCATTTGGAGATAAACAGGCTGTTTCTTATGAACTGCCTGTTTTTTGCTTCTATTTCCTCTCCTGCACTTTTTGAACTTTTGCTTGGAATTTTCCAGACTCCCCCACCCCACCGCAACACTTTCCCTTCCTAATGTGAATACACACAAACACATATACAGTGTCTCTCTGTGAGGGAGTTAAAATGAACAGATTTTGACTCCAGCAGCATCATTTAGTCCTGTCGTATCAACTGTTAATAGGGTTCCATAAATGATCCTTGATCTGTGTCAAATGTAACCGGAGCATGTGTTTTCTACCTCAGATGTTTCTGTATCTCAGACAAACACAAGACATCACAGGAATGCTCCACAACTAATAAGAAAAAAATCTACCAGACAAAGGTTAGGAAATGATAAAGTGAGAAGAGTGATTGATAGAGACAGAGAAGGCTTGAGAGGAGGCACTCAAATAAATGGCGACCCTGGAGCTATCGTGTCCTCAGACGGCCCAGAGTCAGACACAAAGGGATGGTGACAAAAGCACAGGGGAAACTAGATTGATGGTGCAGTGCAATGAAGTAATAATGGAATCGGGAAAGCGGTGCAGAGTGAAAAATTAACCTTCCGCAAAAAAAAATCTCGACATCGCCCTTTTCTTTCACTACGCTGTCTGCTAATGAATGAGATCAAAGAAGGTCAAAGTGAAGCTACAGGCAATGTCTGAGGCAACACAAGATCATATCTCAGTTGGCGGTTGAGGAATCTGTATAGGCAAAATTTAACACCGGGACAGTCCATATGTGTTATTGAAGTGGTCCTTTTACTCTAATTTCCAGCCTTAATTATCTTACCTATACTGAGGCATGGTGCTCATCGTTCTCCTCTGCCTTCCACTTTATTTTAGGTCTACTCCAAAAGTAGAAAAAACTGTTATACACAGATTCTTTGGAGCAGTTTTTGTCTCCCATGCTTTTAGATGCAATGACCTCATTATTTTACATTTTGGCACTTTAAAAAGTGTATATATGACAGAAAATTAGGAAAACCAAAATGGGTCCCTTGTAACATTTTGTCTCTAATTATTTAATGTAATATACTTTAAAACCAGTATAGTGGCAGTGACTTTGTGATGGTTTTTGTTGCTGTGGTGGAAATTGAATAAAAGTGGTTACAGACTTCATTGCAGTGCGTATTTTTAATTTATGCATTAGAAACTAGCTGCGCTGCCACGCATTGATGCGGAGGTCAGATTTGTGTCTTTACATTTGCAGCTAGTAGTATAATCAGTGTCTGAATCGTGCTGCCTTTGCCTAGACCTGCACCCCTGCCTTTTATTTCCTGTTGAAGTTCTTGGTTTAAAGAAGCCTTTCTATTCAATGATGGCTCCTTAATGACTCATGTTTGCTTTGAAAGGGGAATTCACTGTAGAGGAGAGGCTCCTGAATAAAACGAGCTTTTTTTTTTTTTTTTTGCAGAGGGGGTTGGTTTTGTTTGAAATGCATAGTTTGTCTAACTCCTTGCCTATTGTTGCACAGCGATCATGTTTTGATAAAGATCCTGGATCATTGACATTTCTGGTGTGCCGGCACTTTTTTCTTTTCTTTTTCTTTTAGTAAGCAATACTCAACAGATGCCTGTGGTAGGGAGCTGGAGGATCTAGCAGCAGGTGGAAAGTGTTGGTTCCACCTCTGGAGGTCTCACTGACCACACAGAGACCCTCTGAGCTGCAGTCAGCTGTGCTGTGTAAGGTTGGCAGGTTGGGAAGGATTTGTGGATTCAGATTTTCTGGCTCACACTTGAAGATTCCTGCTGGTGCTGCCCTCCAGCTATTGACAGGTTTTTCTTATAAATAAAAAGCATACTAATGACCCAAATGCCTATAACTTTGGCTTTGTGTGATGCAGGAACTGCTTAAAAATGATCTTGTCATGATATAAGAAGATCTACACAACAGCCAGGCCTGTAATCATCTCTGGGTGTGAGCTTAAAGTGATAAAGGCGAGGAGCGGCCACAATAAAGATGTCACGCTGGCTGACAGCTTGCAAGTACTGGCTACAGTGCTCAAAATCCTGCATGTATGCTTGGAATTTGTGAGCGCCCGTATTTCACCTCCAGGAATCCAAGGGAATGGCAGGTGCAGCCAGAAAAGGCCATGCTCACCAGTGGATGCAGTCATCCCAAAAAAATCCTATATACGCACGTTCAGAGGCGTACACTGACATCTGCTTTCACTCCTCAAGATAAGAATCAATATGAGAGCAACAACTAAACCCACCAGCTACCAGTACAAAAATTAGATTCTGCTTCCTGAGGAAGCTGAAGAAGGCTGGCCTGGGGACCAAAATCATAACATGCATCACGGTGTGGTGTGGGAGCTGTTCTGCTGCAGACAGGAAGGCTCTGCAGAGGGTGGTCAAGACTGCAGAAAAGATCACTTCGTGACTGTTGAGGACATTTGTGTCAGCGGATGCAAGAGCAGCGCTGCCGAGATGATTGTGACCACACCTACCCCATCCACAGACTGTTCTCCCCCTCCCCTCAGGTCATTGATTACGCACCATCAGTCAGGTCAGCCAGGCTGTCAAACAGCTGTTAGAGGAGCAGAGTTTATGAGTCTGAGGTCAGTTCACTGACAACATTCATGTGCAATAAAACCAGGGCCATATAAGCAATATGATGTGCAATAACAATGCGAACCGCTCAGGTACCAGATCAGAATGTTCTTTTTCTTTTCATAGTTATTTATTCTAGTCTGTTTTCTTAAATGATTCTGTTCTATTTTGTAAATGCATAGGTGTAGATGGCTTTCTTTTTTTGCCTCTTGAACTGGAGAGACCTGAGAAACAGAATTTTTGTTCATATCATGTTTTTTGAATCCTATAAAAACGGCAACATGAAAAGTTTCGTAGAGGTCTCGCTCATGTAAAATTCAGAAATGCTAGCATTGAAAACAAACTGCTCCACCAGGGGTGTTATGATAATAATAATAATGCCTTAGACTTGTATAGCGCTTTTCACGATACTCAAAGCGCTTTACAATTCTGTGCACCATTCATTCACACCTTAATCATATTTGAGATGGTGGTAAGCTACTAATGTAGCCACAGCTGCCCTGGAGCAGTCTGACAGAAGCGTGGCTGCCAATTCGCGCCTACGGCCCCTCCGACCACACAACCACAATCACACTTAAGCAACGTGGGTTAAATGTCTTGCCCAGGGACACAACGACAGCACACGCTCAGAATTGTTGTCGGTTGCGAGGTGAGCACCTACCTACTGCGCCACTGCCACCCATTATTATTAAATCTTATCATTGAAAACAAACTGCTTCACCAGGGGTGTTATGATATACCTGGATTGAGTTGGAAAGTCAGTCTTGAGGACTTAATGCTTGCCTTCCCTTGCTGCTGCTCCTTGGCTCCTCTGCTTTCTGAGCTCTTCGAGCCAGTGTTAGCCTGTTCGATGGGCTTCCAGTTTGATTTATTGCACCAAGAAAATAGTTTGTGTGTGTTGACTTCATCTGTTGCAACCTTGTAATATCAGCCATCCAGTTTCTTCTGCTTATCAAATTCCGGGGAAGGGAGCTGGAGTTGGAGCCTTTCCCAAGCTGTCACAGGTTGAAAGGCGGGGCACACTCTGGACAGGTTGCCAGTCTGTCACAGGGACAGACGGCACAGAGAGACAGGCTCACCTTCACACCTAACCCTCACCTATGGCCACCAATTAACCTAGCCCGATGCATGTCTTTGAACTGTGGGAAGTTGGAGCACCTAGAGAGAAGCCAAGCAGGCACAGGGAGAACATGCAAACTCCACACAGAAAGGCCCCAGCCTGACCACCAGTATTAACCACTGCACAAACCACATAATATATACAGTGTATCACAAAAGTGAGTACACCCCTCACATTTCAGCAGATATTTAAGTATATCTTTTCATGGGACAACACTGACAAAATGACACTTTGACACAATGAAAAGTAGTCTGTGTGCAGCTTATATAACAGTGTAAATTTATTCTACCCTCAAAATAACTCAATATATAGCCATTAATGTCTAAACCAGCAGCAACAAAAGTGAGTACACCCCTTAGTGAAAGTTCCTGAAGTCTCAATATTTTGTGTGGCCACCATTATTTTCCAGAACTGCCTTAACTCTCCTGCGCATGGAGTTTACCAGAGCTTCACAGGTTGCCACTGGAATGCTTTTCCACTCCTCCATGATGACATCACGGAGCTGGCGGATATTTAAGACTTTGCGCTCCTCCACCTTTCGCTTGAGGATGCCCCAAAGATGTTCTATTGGGTTTAGGTCTGGAGACATGCTTGGCCAGTCCATCACCTTTACCCTCAGCCTCTTCAATAAAGCAGTGGTTGTCTTAGAGGTGTGTTTGGGGTCATTATCATGCTGGAACACTGCCCTGCGATCCAGTTTCTGGAGGGAGGGGATCATGCTCTGCTTCATTATTTCACAGTACATACTGGAGTTCATGTGTCCCTCAATGTAATGTAACTCCCCAACACCTGCTGCACTCATGCAGCCCCAGACCATGGCATTCCCACCACCATGCTTGACTGTAGGCATGACACACTTATCTTTGTACTCCTCACCTGATCGCTGCCACACATGCTTGAGACCATCTGAACCAAACAAATGAATCTTGGTCTCATCAGACCATAGGACATGGTTCCAGTAATCCATGTCCTTTGTTGACATGTGTTCAGCAAACTGTTTGCGGGCTTTCTTGTGTACAGACTTCAGAAGAGGCTTCCTTCTGGGGTGACAACCATGCAGACCAATTTGATGTAGTGTGCGGCGTATGGTGTGAGCACTGACAGGCTGACCCCCCACCTCTTCAATCTCTGCAGCAATGCTGACAGCACTCCTGCGTCTATCTTTCAGAGACAGCATTTGGATGTGACGCTGAGCACGTGCACTCAGCTTCTTTGGACGACCAACGTGAGGTCTGTTCTGTGTGGACCCTGCTCTCTTAAAACGCTGGATGATCTTGGCCACTGTGCTGCAGCTCAGTTTCAGGGTGTTGGCAATCTTCTTGTAGCCTTGGCCATTTACTCGTTCGTACACTGTGCTTGGATCAGCTTGTTGCTCTAAATGTGTTTTGCCAACAGGTATTAAGTTGCAGAGTGCCCTCTGGTGGACAAACTGTGACATCAACACTCATAACGTGGTTGAAGGGTGTCTCTCCCGCCTCTTTTTCATTTTCATGTACCATTAGAAGTGCTGATTAATGTGCCCACCTGGATCAGATTGCTCTTGTACCAGCCGTGTTTTATTTCTAATCATTCCACAGATATAACATTATTATGAATTATTAATATGAATTATTTTGGGCACAATATCATGACTGCTCTAATGCACACATTCAGGTAGTCATATCCATAATAGCACTTCTACAGTGGTTGCTGTACCTTTTCCTGGGAACATGTCTGGTTGTGTTTCCTCCATGTGATAATGAGAGGAGGGTGTCCCAACTGACCCCTGTTTAAACTTCGGTTAAACAGCCCAGGCCCGTTTCAGTGTTTATTGGAGGCTTGTTAGAAACATGATGCGCTATGAATCACTGTGTTGCTACTGCTGGGGCTAACTGGATTCCCCCCCCCCGCCCCTTTCATCCATCCATCTAATCTATATTCAGCTTTAAAGTGTATTTGACATAGAAGTGAAAGCAGTGTGTCCACTTTATTGCATGCAGTTAGCTACTCTTGCTTGGTGTTGATGCATGTGAGTAATAGCTTTAAAAGTGTTTACAGTCTTAGATTTTATTATCTGTTTACAGCAGCACTGCTGGGCTAATTTCCACACTCATTCATTTTCTAGCCTTTTGGTCAGACACAAAAAGCTTTCTAAATGCCTCTGCCTGGTCTTTGTTTGCATTATTTATTTAGAATTATTTATTGAACAGTTTCTCTGTCACAAAATCTTTATTCCTTTGCCCTTTGGGCCTTGTATCTTATTTACAGCTGTGTTACTCTAATCCAACCACACATATAGGCTCCCTTTGGGGATTGCCGATACCTATCACAGTATTCTTCTTTAGCCGTGAAAGCTCAGGCTAACTTGTCAGGCACACTGTGGTATTTTCTGCCTAACTAGTTTCATGATGTCATTTGAAAGGGACTGCTGGTAGCCTGAGCCTATTTCACGGCTAGGTCGAGCCTCTAATTGAGTGCAGCGTTCCGGTAAGGCACTAATCAGGGCAAGGCGGGCCCAGCAGCCTGATGGTTGACACTAATTGCTCTTGCTCCGACTTGAAGGCCTTGTTTGTGAAATATTTAGCTGCCCGTCTGTTGACAGTTAACTCCCTCCTCTGGCTCTGAACTCTCAACCCCTCCCGCACACATAAACTCAGTTATTTATTTTAGAAAAGATGTCCACCTTAATATTTAGTCACTTCTTAACCATTTGTAAAATTCAGGAGGTTTCAGAACACTTGATAAGTTTCAACAACACTTGTTTCACAGAGTCCTGGCCCTTAGAGCTTAAAGCCAACAATCGCTTCACATCTGTTACAGTGCGCTCTGAGACCTCCATTTTGGATCAACCCCAAAAGGTTTCGCCACACTCCTCTCGCGATCGTCTACTTCCGTCTGGGACGAGCCAGAGCCAAAGCTGTGGTGTGTAGAAAGCAGACCCTCAGTCCCCAGCTGCTTCTCTGTTTCTCCCTTCTGTCAGCACTGTGCCGAGTGAGCGGCTGGAGGTCTGTGTTTACCTTATTAATTAGCCCAGTGATCCAGAAACACTCTCCCTCTGGTAAATAGAATAACAGTGAAAGGTTACACGGGGCTGGAGGAGGGAGAAAAGGAAAACAAGGGAGCAGGCAGAAACCAAGCAAAGGAAGAAAGGGAAGACTGGACGCAAGCAGACGGTCTGCAATGTGAGTTTGGTTTAGAGGATTCGTAAATCAGAGAGTCAAGGATTAAAACCGGACATGGCAGGTTGCAGAAATTTAGAGCCTCTGTAATCATCAGTCAGCACCAGCTCTGTGTTTCTAACCACCACCTTCCCTGCCGGCTTCTTTACCCCTTTATTCATTTTGGTTTGCATGTGATATGATAAAGTGCAATATTCTCTATATTATATTATATAATATTAGTGCTGTGAACTTGAGATGGATCAAGAATGCATGATCTTTGCCTTTTTAAAAAGTCCTCAGGTATGCTGTGCATCTTTCCAATTGGCTGAAATGAATTCATATTGGAGCGTTGCAGACTGAAATGCAAAACAGACCTTTTAGTAGACTAATAGATATGCCTGACAGCACTCTTATGAATCTGTTCCAAGTATTTCCAATAACTCGACTCCTCCATTTGGGGCCATATCTCTGTCCTGGGGTCTGCAGTTCAAGGCCATACATGGAGAGCCAAGAGACGGCACTCAGTAAAATGAATTACATTAGAGATACAGAGTTTTCCCTTGGCTACTTCTTCAAAGAGGCCTGGGGAAATGTGGCTTTCATTAGGCACTGCTGGTTTAAACCAGGTTAAAGGTCACTTAGCAAGTTGAAGGGCAAAACTTGATCAAAATAGTGAATAATTTAATCTAGAAGAGTGGGAATGTTAAGAGAGGAAAACAAATTATCTGTAATTTGATTGTTATAATATTTATAGATTTGTTGGCTACAGCTTAGCCTAATACGAATGCTGAGCAACTGGTTATATTGATTGTTTTAACAATATAAATTGCAGTAATTTTGGTTTTGCTCCTGCTATTGCTAT
>JAMQGT020005540.1:0-88683 GCA_024447675.2 Pterophyllum scalare
GAAAGCCTGACTTAGTCTTCGCCACCCTAATTGGAAAATTCAAAAACCTGTTTTATTTGTTATTATCTATCGTCCACCTGCTCATTACTGAGTTTCTATCTGATATCTCAGACTTTTTAACTGATTTAGTGCTCAGTTCAGATCAAAATAATTCTAGTGGGTGATTCATGTAGATGCTGAAAATGACAGCCTCAACACTGCATTTAATCTATTATTAAATTCAATTGGCTTTGCTCAAAATGTAAAGGAGCCCACCCACCACTTTAATAGGGATGGCACGATACCACTTTTTTAGGTCAGATACCGATATTTTACATTTGGATATGGGCCGATACCGATACAAATCTGATCTTTTTTTAAAAAAAAACAAACAAAAAGAAAGACAATTGCTTTTTAAATGCCAGGATACATTTTACATAAGTCAACAGTCTCTCACACAACAAAATCAAAATCTTTTAGTTCTCCCACATACAAGACTGAGAGCCAGGGAGGGGCAGAGCTTTTCAGGCAGTGGTGCCACAGCTCTGGAACGGTTTACCTCCATTTAGCTGACTCTGTGGCGCCTTAAAAAACAGTTTTTTCTGTTTAATCAGGCTTTCTGCTGACTTTATTTTTATTCTTTTTCTTTTAATATGGTAATGTTAATGTTTTTAACATGGTTTTATCTGGGTTTTTTGATATTGTGTTTTAATTATTGTGCAGTGCTTTGTGACTTTTTGTCTGTGAAAAGCACTAAATAAATTTTACTTACTTACAACAATCATCCCATGATGCACTGAGTGTTTCTTCTTCATTTACTGCTTTTCCCTTTCTTTGTTTATAACTCCAGTCTACATTTAATCATTAGCAATTATTAAACTGTCTCTCTTCCACAGCACGTCTTTTGTACTGTCTCCCTCCCCTCATCCACAACTGGTCGTGGCAGATGAGTCTGGTTCTGCCAGAGGTTTCTTCCTGTTAAAAGGGAGTTTTTCCTTCCCACTGTTGCCAAGTGCTTGCTCACAGGAGGTCATTTGATTGTTGGGTTTTCTCTGTATTATTGTAAGGTCTTTACCTTACAATATAAAGCACCTTGATGCAACTGTTTGTTGTGATTTGGTGCTATATACAGTACCAATCAAAAATTTGTACACACTTGCCCAATCATATGAATGAGTGTGTCCAAACCTTTGACTAGTACTGTAAATAAAATTGAACTGAAATTAATATTATTTATTTCTTAAGGCATCTCAGGGTGTTCCTTTGTTTGGATGGTTCTTTTTTTCTTTTTAAAAGAATTTATTACTTCATATTAAAAGAAAGCCATGCATTTGGAGATATTTTTAAAGAGGTAATTATGTAGTGGTTTTCATGGTCACTGGTATGTTACTTTACTGGCCACTTGAGAAACAAGTGGGCTGCAAATTAGTTTAACACTTCTAGCATGGAGTATAATTAGCACAGGGTTCACTGTAGCTTAATGATATCCTATTTAATACTATTATTATTTTTCACACAAAAAGCACATTCTTGTATCTTTGTAGTAAAAGTTTTATTAGCCTAATTTTAACATAATTAAATTCTACAATGTTTATGCCTATCAGTGGTGCCAGACATGGATGTTGGTTGGATTATAATTAAGCTGAACAATATGAACAATATGTATTCATATATGTACAGTCAGGGAATGCCAGCAAAAACCACACCATGTTTCGCTTTTCACATTCGTAAGTCACACTGTCGCAGAGCCAAAACTAGACAGTCCACAGACCTGCAGCACAGGCCTGTCAATGTTCCATCTGTTTCAAGCCACAAATATTTAAACCACTTCTCAAAAGAATAAAAACAAAAATGTGTGAACACTCTGGAAGCTTTTAACACTTCCCATCCAAACAAAGCAACTGTTGCAGTATTTCAATCACTAAACGCCCCGATAAAGTCCTTATCAGAACTCAGACAGTATGTGTATTTCAGTCTGAATGAATGAATTATTCTGAAATAATATTGAAAAAAATTATTCATTCAGATGTTTCATAGGTTGTTAGTTTCAGGGTCAACCTGGTCAGCTTTCAAGGGACGTTATGACAGTAATGATTGAGTTGGGTTGACTAAATGCAGGGTTATGATGGAGAGGGATGAGTGCAGTTATTTTGAAACTGGTCATCATTTTTCATTATTTCTGATTGTTGGTCAGTGTTACAGTTTCAGCAGCATTCATGGCCTGTGGGCATATGATTAGGACTAATATAAGCTGAATTAGCCACCCATTTAACTTATTTAAGTGATGAGTTAGCAAAATATATATAGAGAGATTTTCCTGTTTTTTTTTTGAAGACGGTATCTTCAAGTATTAGTGATCCACTGGGCCTTCAGATCCTCAGATGCTGGGAGTGCATTAATACTGATATTTTCCATGTGGTAGCAATAACACAACATTTGTCATAACTGGTTTGTGTCAGTTTGTCAAACACTGTTACACCCTCTTGGAAAAATAATAATGAAAAACAACCCTGGATGGTGAGGGCTGTTCTGATGGCCTGGCTAAGGGTGGTGACTGTAAGGCTCTGCATGTTATAAATGTCTTAATTCATTTGAAGGAACACTTTCTGAATATAGCGAGTGTGTCCTTCACTTGGAATGGAAATTTCTTGCTATAATATGGGACCTGTAAATAAAACACACCTTTTTGTCTATAGTGTAGAACTGGTGTTAGGCTGGTTTGGAGCCAACATTGACTGTGTTTTACTTTTGTTTGCCATGTATGTGTTATCTTCAACTTACTTATGCCTCAAAGAGGTATCTGTAACTGAGGGGTGTGCAAAGATGTGCAAAAGATGGAATGTGTCTTGTAGCCAGAGATCAAGTAAGTCCCATTACAGGGAATTTAGCGATCCTATGGATGTAGGCATGCATTTTATTCTGGAAACAATTAAAGATTGCAGCTCCAGCTGATATGCACATTTTTGATGTCATCTCCTCTGTATTTGACAACATTGTATTCCCAACTTTGAACCAGCCAGAACCAAGACTGTTTACTTCCCCATCAGATGATGTCAGATTATTTGCACATGTTCACAATCATCTGTTCCTTTGTTGCAAAGATTGCTGCTGAAATTTTATTTTGTTATACTTGGATCTTTTGTAGGCTAAAGAAGTTTTTATTTTGAATAAAGAATGAGACCAAAAAAAGAGAAATCTGACTGACATTTTTTGATTTCCCAAACTATAAAGCTATACAACAATAAATCTGCTTCAGGAATCTGGGCAGTCAGAACATTTTGGCTCATGGGAGGGGGCGAGTGTTAAAGATACAGGCAGTGAAATGGCACATTTCAAACAAAGGCTCCACTGGGCGCTGTGTGAATTACACAAAGATATTCAACTCGATCACCAGAATGAAAACACACACCTGAAAGTTAGCATGATGTGTGCTGCAATTTGGACCTTGCTAATCATGGGTGCATGAACTGTTATATTACCACATTTATAAAGACTTTTAAACACCAAAGTTGAATGCTGCTGTGTTATATGGGACAAAGGATGAGTGTGACACAAAAAAGTTGAACAAAAGCGGGGAAAAAAAGAAAAAAATCTAGTTATACTGACACTGTGAAGAGACTCAGACTTGGATCCAAGTCTGAGTCTCTTCTCTAGCCACGTAGTGAGCTGTGCTGTGTGCCGGGGTCAAGACATGGAGCTGGTGAGAATAATTGAAAGCAGATGAGGGTGTGCTGCTCATGCAAACGCCCTCCTCTGACACCCCAGCATAGCTTTCATGCCGGGAAATGAGAGAATGTGTGCTCTTATTTGTATTTGTGTGTGTGTGTGTGTGTGTGTGTGTGTGCGCGCGCAGGGGGATGGGGAGTCGCTGGTGTGCTTAGGAGGTATCCTATGTTTTATCAAAAATAGTATTGTGCGTTGCAAAAGTGTTGATGTAGATCTTTCAACACTGATATTTTTGGCTCTTTCCAATAATTTTCTGCAAAACACCTCCCATATATTCCTCCAAAGGTTTCATTGTTGTCAAACAGAAAAACATTGTGCATTTGGGGGTTATTTCCAAGCCAGCCAAAGTCAAAAACAACTCACAATTTATTGAACCTGAGGATTCCTAATACTAGTGCCAAGAATATTCTGTAGCGCTCATCTCTGAGCTGGCCCAAGGGGGATCAGCATCACAATCAAAGTCAAATATCTTGGCTTTCCAAAGCCTCCCCTCCAAATTCCTCAGTCCTTATTAGCACAAGTCTGCATGATGTTACCACGCCTGATCTGCAGCTATAGTTGTAACAAGTCTTCTTAGGTGGGTTTTTTGATTACATTTTGTCATGACTTTGGAGCAACAGTGAATGAGAGTATCTGAAGTTGTAGTTTTTAACACCCATCCACTGGAAAAGGTCTTTGGGCTGAATTTAAGATTGAGGGGAAATAAGTGATCAACTTTAAGTTTTAGGATTAAAGAGTGACTCAATGACCAAACCTTGTCTGCTCAGAAAAACCGTAAGATGTCATCACTAATTTAGCTGTTGAGTTCTATGATTTATATATTTATTTATTTTTTCCAAAAAGGGGACTCAAAAAAATAAACACACCTCCCGGTAAATAGCCCAAACTCTCTGATAATGCTGCAGGGCTACAAATTACATTTCCTATGAGATACATAAAGCATTTCATAATTAGGAGCAAAAACAAAGGATATTGTTCAGCAATTAGTGCATAAAGTAGGGAGTATATATGTTTAATTATCAAAAAGCAATAAAAGATTTGGACTTTTACCATCAAATTTTATTGAAACTGCTCAATGTTTTATAGAGGGTTTTATTTTATTTATATCTACTGCTTTGCAAACAACTACAATAAAGCTTTATTGGATGGGGTATTGTTTGTGTGTGTGTTTGAAATTTGCTTGAAAGCTGGCCAGTGACCCCCTAGATCACCTGCAATAGAGCAAGTCTGCCAGACCATATCTGTACAATTATACATGCTGTAGTACCATCACTAACCCACAAAGAAACTGAAAATCGTTTTTTGTATTTACATATTTTGCTCTATATAAAAATGCCATAACTGTACATGCTAGATAAAGTGCATGGAGTACATTTTGTTTGCACTCTTTACACGATCTCTGCAAACCCGTTAGAGGAAGGATCCAGTGCTCTGGGACACGGTGAATGCATGATATGTAAGCGTAAATTCTCTTTTTCTTAATATTCAAAAAGAATTATTGCTCTATCATATGTGGCATTTAAAAACAGTTATGCGTCTGGGAGCGCCGGTCAGTCGGTTGGCCGGTCTTATGAACGTGATAACTCGAACGATCTCACCCAGGATGTTCAAATTCATAGATGCATCTACTCAAAATCTTGGAAGAGTTTGAATCTTGGCTACCTTGACCTCAAGGTAAAGGTCAAAGGAAAATTAGGGGCATGGACAAAAGGACCTCTGTGTTGTTGCTGTGATTCAGCATTTGAAGAGTGACGCATTTGTGAGATGGAAAATGTTCAAATCAGCTAAAATGTTTTTGTGATTTGATGCTATAGAAATAAAACTGACTTGAATTGAATATGTTTTGATTTCAGCTGATGTCCTGTTATGTTTTCTGTACTCTGAAGCATAAATGTTTTCTTTTCCTTTAATGCATTAATGCTGATTTTGGGGAAACCAAATATGAGGAAGCATGAGATTCTGTACCACCATCTATTTAGGATTTTGAGGCAGAATTGGATAATGTGGCATAGCAGATGCATTTTAGCCATCTAATTCAAGAAGCATGTTCTTGATCCACCCTGTTAATTAAGCTTAACAAAGATTTTCCTGGTTTAAAACTAAGTACCAAGAAGAGTTTAACCAAACTCTGCTAATGGTGTTCAAATTTCATGAAACAAAATGAGCCTTTATGAATGTGTCTGAACGAAGCAGCTTAAATCTTACAGCTATCACTCATTACTGTCATCAGCAGCAAATTAAGTGCTGGGATTTTGAAGATTTGTATTTGTTGGCACAGCTCAAGGGCAAAATGATGAGAGAGGACACCACGAACGGAAGCTCCACATCTGTTTTCAGGGCTTTTGGATCACATCAAGGGGATATGGGCTCAGCGTCAAGATAGATTTTGCTGATTCCCGTGCACTGAAGTGCTGGATGGAGAGATGGTAAGCTGTGAACCAGGGTCACTGAGGATAACTGAGAACAAGTGGAGTATGATTGATGGAGGTGAAGGAGAAACTGGGAAGTCTTTGGAAGTAATGGTGGAAGGTCAGAGTTCTGGAGCGATGAAGATCAGCACTTATGGAAACATGAGGGGGAAATGGGGCTGTTTGTTTTGTTTTTTTTTAGTCACAGTTACCATAGTGTTCGGCCTCCAGTAATGTGAATCAGTGAAGGCTAATTTTTATAACACTGTGGGCTTTATTGTTTTAGTTTTGGCTGACATTATTATTCATGTACTCAATAACAGCCAAGATTAAGTAATGTGGTGGAAAGGAAATCACACAAAAAAGTGGTCATGCACACACTCATTTATTGTGCAAGAAGTCTTATTGCTATCACTACATATGCACTTAGTTAGAAAAAGACAAAGAACAGTATCAGTTGAATCAGCAAATTCTTTTAAGACATTTGATTAGTGGCTGTTTGAATTGTGATTTTTGTATATTATGAACAAACACATACTGTGTAAGACTGGATAAGACCCACTTATTAGTGAAGTCCTGTTTTGAAGCTCAAACTTTAAGTTGATGGGTGTTGCCATCTTGTTGTGGAGCCAGAAGTGACAGCTAGTGCTCACAAGCTTGGGTAGAGAGCTGCATGATGGGCCTTTAGGAAAATTGTAGTTGAGGCTAAATGAAAGTACATCCTCTGTCAGTTTTAAGGTTTTACATATCAGCACCACAAATGAAAATCAGTCTGGTCCTTACCATGTCTTCAAATGAGGTAAATACCATCTCAGATGAATAACACCCTGTGAGATATTGCACCATGTTATTTTTTTTTATGTAACAAAGAATTAAGCCAAAATGTAGAAGCAATGCGTGAAAAACTAACTACACCCCATGATTCAATAGCATGCAGAACTTCCTTTACCAGCAATAACTTTAATTTATTTTGTGTGTGTCTCACATCATTGTGGAGGTCAGATCTACACCAAGAGCAGGCTCATACCCAGGCCAAATAGCCTTTCAGTATCCATCACTCCTGCCATTCTCTTTTTACAAAGAAGATGATTTCTCCAGAAAACTCATACAGACCAGCCATACTTGTTCCGTCTTTTTCTAAATGCACTATCTGCTGTTCATATGTTGACTGTTCATAGTCTGACCTTGGGGTGAATGTGCTCGGACATCCACTCTACAGAAGATTGCCAACTGGCAATTTTAAGCCCTAAGGCCCAGATTATTTTGATATGTAAAATGTTAAAATCCAAATATCATGTATTTTCTTTTTACCATGACCAGTTATACAGCAAGCCATATCACATTTCAGACCATTAGATTAAAGGGCATAACTGTTCCAAAAGTCCCAAAAGCCACCAACATCATAACCACAGTCTAAGAGTGAGTCACTGAACTGCATCTTAACTGTTGGGATTGCCAAGCTGGCACACCCAGCTCTCAGAGCACCCGTGCTTCTAATGACTCATTACTTTATGCCTTCATTTAATTGAAATGGGTAGGTTGTAAAAGAAAACAATAATACCTTCACAACTGTCAGGAAGCAGGTAATTAGCAAAATGAAAAACCTATGTTTTTCCAGGCTGGATACATGTTTATTTCTCCTTTGGCACTGTGCCTTCATTTTAAGTATAGACAGTTGCTGCTTAGGAGCAAAAGATGAAAGGAGGAAATCAGGTTGGATGGATAGAGCAACAAAAACATGAAAGAACACTGTTCAGCTTTTCCAGCCAGTCCTGCACAGTGGTCAGAGGGATTTTAAGCCATTCTTCTTGCAGGATAGTGGCCAGGTCACGACGTGATGCTGGTGGAGGAAAACGTTTCCTGACTCGCTCCTCCAAAACACCCCAAAGTGGCTCAATAATATTTAGATCTGGTGACTGTGCAGGCCATGGGAGGAGTTGAACTTCACTTTCATGTTCATCAAACCAATCTTTCACCAGTCTTGCTGTGTGTATTGGTGCATTGTCATCCTGATACACGGCACCGCCTTCAGTATACAATGTTTGAACCATTGGATGCACATGATCCTCCAGAATGGTTCGGTAGTCCTTGGCAGTGATGCGCCCATCTAGCACAAGTATTGGGCCAAGGGAATGCCATGATATGGCAGCCCAAACCATCACTGATCCACCCCTATGCTTCACTCTGGGCATGCAACAGTCTGGGTGGTACGCTTCTTTGGGGCTTCTCCACACCGTAACTCTCCCGGATGTGGGGAAAACAGTAAAGGTGGACTCATCAGAGAACAATTGTCCACAGCCCAAGATTTGTGCTCCTTGCACCATTGAAACCAACATTTGGCATTGGCACGAGTGACCAAAGGTTTGGCTATAGCAGCCCGGCCGTGTATATTGACCCTGTGGAGCTCCCGTCGGACAGTTTTGGTGGAAACAGGAGAGTTGAGGTGCACATTTAATTCTGCCATGATTTGGGCAGCCGTGGTGTTATGTTTTTTGGATACAATCCGGGTTAGCACCCGAACGTCCCTTTCAGACAGCTTCCTCTTGCATCCACAGTTAATCCTGTTGGATGTGATTGGTCCTTCTTGGTGGTATGCTGACATTACCCTGGATACCGTGGCTCTTGATCCATCACAAAGACTTGCTGTCTTGGTCACAGATGCGCCAGCAAGACGTGCACCAACAATTTGTCTTCTTTTGAACTCTGGTATGTCACCCATAATGTTGTGTACATTGCAATATTTTGAGCAAAACTGTGCTCTTACCCTGCTAATTGAACCTTCACACTCTGCTCTTACTGGTGCAATGTGCAATTAATGAAGATTGGCCACCAGGCTGGTTCAATTTAGCCATGAAACCTCCCACACTTAAATGACAGGTGTTTCAGTTTCATTGTCCAACCCCTGTAACATACAACACATTTTATGTTGGAAACATAACCACAGTCTCCCTATAAAATATCTTGGAGTGGGTCATGATGATTCTCGAAAACTAATTTAAAAACTCAAATTATACAGCTGGCATGATAAAAATAATAAAATAATTTCTAAACCTTTCATTATAACAATCATGAGACTTAATCATCTTTATCAGCAGGAGCATTTTCCATCATATTTTCTGAGTATTTATTTATTGGGAAAATAGTTCAATAAGGAGAGCTCATTAGGAGAAACTGAACAAGATTTAGTGATAATACAAAGAGTTTGGTGATCAGACTCTGATGGCCTATTGAAGCTGAATCCCAGTAGAGATTGGGGAGTCCTGCCTAATTCCTGAGTCTGGACACTGGTGGTGGTGGAGACTGAGATGGAGGTTTGGAAGGAGCTCTTGGGTGGGGAAGAGGAGGAGGTGGATTCCATGGATGAATCTGGAAGGGAGAATGACAGGTAAGCAGTGATATTTAAAGCATGCTGAGTGGAGGCTGATTGGCTCAAGGAAAGCGGGCAGAAAGATGATTGGACTGGAAGAGATGAGGTCAGCACTGAGTTTGACAGCATGGGAAAGTGGAGGTGATGTCAAATAGAGAAATGGCAAAACAGCTGCAAAAGAATGTGGCTGAGTGATTTCATATCTTCCTTATTGAACTTATGCCTAAGCTTCATTTAAATTGCCAGTGAAACACTGAAGTCATTTTAAATGAAAAGCAAACTTAGAACAGAAGGAGCTAATCTTCTTAACTGGCTACTTTAGGCCCCAGTTAAAAAGGCTTAGAGAACACTCAGTGACCAGCTGGCAACCACCTTTCACTAGGGAAAATATGTATTTCCAGACCAGGTCCGAGTGGTTGTTGCAGGTTACTGGCAGCTGCTGTGAAATTGATTGCTAAGGCCTGGAGAGCAGTCGGAGATCCCCTGACAACTGCCAGTTGCTAGGGAAAAAATGTGTATTCCTCAACTGGTTGGAAAGTGATTGCAGGAGGTTGCTGGCAGTCACTAGTGTGAAATTGGTTGTTAAGAGGTATACAGTGCTGCACCAAGAACCTCCTTGCAATTGCTTCCATTGCAAGCAGATTGACGCAGTTGCCTGCAGCTTGCATGGAAGACGCAGACTAGTTTGCAAACACTCACAAACTACTCACTAACAGTTGGTCTGGACACAGAGACTGTTCACCTTCAAAGTAAAAAGTTGTGCCCTTTTTATGCCCTGGTTGCAGTGGTTTGAAGGTGAATGTTCTCTGTAAAATGCAGAGTGTTTGCAGACTAGTTGAGCAATCCAGGCAATCTGCTAGAGGCCAAAGCACAAAGAGATTTTTGGTGCAGCACCCTTTGCAACTGATTTCACACAGCGACATGCAGCGACCACTGACAACTTGTCTGGGAGTAAACATTTGATCTGGTTAGACTGTGCTAGATGTGTAGTTTGAGAATTTATGATATGATCAAATGTTTTGTGATTAAAAGTAACTTGAGAGCTTTGTGAGGTTTTGCTTAGGCACAGCTAACACATAATGCTACCATTTATGGCACTCCACAAACTTTATCCAATAAGAACTAAACACATTTTGTGTGAAACTGTTTTATGGTGGTAATCCATGCAACACTCGTCAAGACATCACACCAAAAACCACAAATATGTCATACTGACTCTAGAGTAAGAGCCAGTATCATGACAGTCTGTCGTATACACCCTCTGGGGACAATGATTGCCTGCATGAACATTCATGGCAATCCATCACTTCAGACATTTTGATCCAGACCAAAGTGGTAACAAAACCATACATCTGACAAGGTTTGTGACTAAGAAAATGGACGGATGGACTAAAACAGCTGCCATCAATATGTTTGGGGGGTGTTAATTCAGCAGGGTCCAGAATCACTCCCATTACATTCAATAAATTATTTGCAATGGAAGAATAATGGTTTCACATGCAGTGCTTTAAAATCATTTAAAAAATGAATGTTTTAGTCCAGAAGACAAATGATTCAAGATGCAACCAAACTATGTCACTACATACATATTATTAAACCTTCCACTACCTTCATTTTTGCATCATAATCTTTTATTTGTATATCTTTTTAATTTCTATATACAGATGAGAACATAATCAAAAAGCAGCCATATCACTTTCCCCAGATAACCCTTAAACTTTCACTCTGCACAAGCACCCCAAAAAAATTCAACATGCTGGCAAACGATTCCATGTCTCTGCCAGTCTGAATAAACAGACACTTCACCAGACAACTGCAGTGTCTGTTTCTGAATGGCTAAATCACTAACTCCCATTCTGTGGACCAGATTCTTAACGTCTTAATCCAAGTGGTTTTTTTCTCTTTATCAAGTCTTTTCACAAAACCTTAAACAGTTTTCACCTAGTTAGACGCAATTTGGAGATCTCGTTTAAGCTTTTTCCAAAACTCTGAGCACCTTCTCGCTCACTAAAACACATTCTACACAACCCTAACCACAGGAGGTAGAAATTAAACAAAACTGCAGCACAGCTGTCATTTCCTAAACCGCAGCTCAAAATTGTTTACACGTGTTTCATACACACGTGAAAAAGAGAGTTCCTCAGGACTTGATGCAGTCCTCTTAGAAACTAAACGCACCTTTATTGCCTTCATTGATGCGTGGGTTAACACAATACCACAATGTTCCCGGGAGCGAACGTCCCAGCAAATTCACTCAAAGATTAGACCAGGCACTGATTAGAGAAACTGCAACAAAAATTAAGAGCTACATCTCAGACTCTGGCACCAGAAGACTCCTTGAACGATGTCTTCTGGTCAGATGAGAACAAAGTGCAGATGTTTGGTTATGATGCACAGCACCACATTTGGTGAAAACCATACACAGCATATCAACTGTCAAGCACGGTGGTGGAGGGCTGATGATTTGGGCTGACCACAGCAGCAAATCTACAAAAGAAATGGTTGGGGGGGGGGTCAAAGTGGGGCAATGGCCCAGTCAAAGTCCAGACCTCAACCTGATGTAGATGCTTTGGTGGGACCTTGAGAGCTGTACATGAACCAGTGCCCACAATCCTCAATGAACTGAAGCAGCCCTTTAAAAATCCTCCACAGTGATGTGAGACACAGAAAACAATCACTTTGAGTTATTGGTGCTAAAGGTGGTTCTGCTTACTAGTGAATCATGAGGTGTACCTTTGTGTTTTTTTCCTTTTTGTTTTTTTTTCTTTTTTTACAGGACTGCATAGAGTCCTATGAAAATATTATTTTTCACATGACTGATTTAACTCCTATAAGCCAGTTCAAGGTGAGCAGAAGGTTGATACCAACAACTGATGGAAACGGTGATGGCAGTTCAAGAAGGTGTTTTAGCGACTGTGGAAAACTGACAGTACAAACTCTCTAAAAGACTCTGACATATGCAGATCTAGAATTTTAAACTGTGTTTCAAGTCCAGACTGACTGAGACTGTAAATGTTATAATAAATAAATAGTGTTATGGTTTTGGTTTTACAGTATTGATATGTAATCCTAAAAGACTGCATCTGTTTTATTTTCCAATGATAAAAACCGCCTTTCTGACAACATTCATGGAATTTCACTGTGCTGGAATTTTATGAGGATCTGTTCAGAGTCTGAGCAGACAGTCAGATTCCAGAGGAAATTCCAGCAACTGCACCTCACAGCAGGTGGTGGTGTGTGTGTGTGTGTGTGTGTGTGTGTGTGTGTGTGTGTGTGTGTTACCATGGTCCATAATTGCTTTGCATTTCTTTTTTTCCCTTTTTTCTTTTTTTCCTTATTGTAGCCAACCAAGGGGCACTTTTGAGTTCCAGATAATAAGACTTTTTTTAAATCCATAAATCTATGGATAGGTACTGAGTTTATACATTTAAAAGATTTCTTTATGCCCAGGTGAAAAATCACAGCTCCATTCATTCTAGCAAATGTTTATTGACCACCACAAGGACATTGTATTGAAAACTTTGGTGACCAGTCTTAGAACACAAAAACCTCCAGTCTAATGCACACATTCAGCTTTTTAATGTAGCATTACTACATCTTTATGCTAACTTGTTCTTCAGGCTCAGGTTTTCTTGCTCTGACCTCTAAAAACACCACGACCTTCATTTGTGTTTCTGTCACCAAGGACACCATGAGGCACTTTGGGACCAAGCAGTTCTGTGGACGACCTGCATGCCTGCTCAGTGGGTGCCTCTGGGAAATGAAATGCCTTTCAAGACCATATTCTGGTTGTATTTGCTATACTAATGGAAACTTTACAATAACAAAACGTTTCACAGCCTGGTTCATGGACTACGACAAGGGATAAAAGATGAGACAAGGCTGGGCAGCAAAAATGTATTAACATTAAATGCATTAATGTATAGTATTTTTATTAGTCAGCCATTAGCATGAAGTTTGTATCAATATGGTGTTTGTGGAAAATGAAAAAACGAAAATGAAAAAAGTGTTCTGACTGAATTTTGTGCAGACATAAAGTCATGTAATGTTGTCCTTTTGACTTTTTTTTTTAACACGATGTGTAAAATTTTCAATTTGAACATATTTTCTTCAGCAAATCAACAAAATCAATTTTAATGGCTCCTTTTTTATCTATAATGGATCCATATTTTATCTTAAGCTGCTGGCAACGGTGACCAGTTACATCAAGACAAATGGCTGATCAGTGTTTTTTAGTTCTAATGCTTCATACAGTTTCTTTATACTTTTTGGTAATTTCAGGGCTGCCTTACTGTCCACAGTCACAGATTGGAAAGATGAAGACTGCAGGTGTTTTTCTGAGCTGATAATAAAGTCCACTGACTGCTGTCCATTTATTATCAGAGTGCTCATATTAAATATGACACATAATGAACCAACATCAAAGTGCATCTTCAGTGTTTATGAAGATGTGGACTTCTGCAGATCATCACTTTGATAGCAGCTGCATGAATGAGGAAGTGAAAAGGCTGATTCACATGAGGAGTCAAGGAGAGAAACTCTGAGTAATGCTACAGTCACACTGGGGAAAACAATGGTTGGAGACCGCAGCATGATCAACATTATTGTGACTGTGCAATCAGCTTTTGATCTCATTGCCACTGAAATAGTTGTTTCAAAGACTCGCAGGCAGCTGCCGTCTTCAAAGCAACTTTGGTGCATCGAGACGGCACAAAAATGGCATTAAGACAGAGTCAGTCTGCTATCAGTTTGGGTCAAATTTGTTACCATCTACATGCTCAGAGATATTTATTCTGGTAGATTCTGGATCTCCATACCAGTTTCCTTTGAGCTTTCGAGGTGTGAGCATCACATCATGGCACTCCATATTCTCCCATGCTGAGGTGAGTTTTCACAAAAATAATCCAGGAACCACAGTGAGCCGATATACTCTAAATCCAATTCGAGTATTTATTACTGCTTTCAATTAAATGCTTATAAATAATTATGAACTTTTAAAAAAACAAGTTCACAACTTAAACATACAACCACAGCAATGTATTTTTGTAATGAAAGCAATGTGCACAATATTCTCAGTCTCAGATTTGTTTGGATTACTGACGAGGAAAATATAACAAACAGTTCAACATCCCTTTCCATTTAGTGCTTTTTGGCCAGCTGTGCAATTTAACTCCAAGATTTAATATAAATTAATGTTAAAATGCAACAGCACAAAATGCTATCAGTTAAACACGTTCATACTCCACTGCTGTGGATTCCTAAGAAAACAGTCTTACTTTCATGGACCACAAGGTCTCCCTTGTGAATGATGCAGTAGCTGCTCCTCTCTACCCACAGGTTATGCATTAGTTTGAAGTGGTCACAGGGTGGCAGAGTTGCAAGATGTTGATCTGCTTGACTTTGTAAATTACACAGAAATTGTTTGCCAACCTTGACCAATCTTTCTGAGAGTGCCTGGAGTCAGTCTGAGTCAGACCACGATTGTTTGGAAACAGGTTGCCTCCCACTGAGCAATTGCATTGTGATTGAAAGTGGTCACTCAGAGGTGCTGATGTTGAATTTGCTGCATCCTCAATCTCTGGGTGACCAGTTGGTTGCCACGCCTATTTGCATTTGGTCACTGACAGCAAAAAAAAAAAAAACGCCCAAGTGCTAACCTAAATTGGGAGGAAACTGAAGGAATACAAAAACACTTGCAAATGCAGAAACAAACACAGCCACAAAAGATGACAAGACTCTGACATCTGACCAGGGGAAAACTGAGACAATAAATACACAGAGGGAACAAGCAGTGAGTGGAAACAGCCGGGGCAAACAGGTGAACAGAAAGACACTAAGGAGACTCAGGGAAGTAAAACAAAACACAAGCACGCAGGACAAAGGACTGCCAAAATAAAACAGGAAGTAACCAAACATGGTACACACAGACTTGACACATAAGGAGACTGGCACACAGAGGGAATCCAAACATGACTAAACAGAACCCAACTACAACACACAGACTGACACAAGACAGGGAAACAACTAAACAGGGAAGACATGAACACCTGAAACACAAGAGCACAGGGAGACAGAAGAGCACAGACACAGGAAGACGAGAACTGGGGGAAATCAGAGTAGCATATAAATAACTAAAACCAAAAACCATACAAAACTACAACAAAATGAGAAACTAGGCTGTTTGAAAAACTAAGAAACAACCAGAAAAAAACAACAAAACAGAATATCACTAAAAGAGCTCAGAACACAGGGCCACTGGCCCACGGCCATGACACTCACCAGAAAAACAAATGGCCGAAACATAAGATCATCAAAATTTGAAGGGGGCCATATGGCCACTGACCTCTTGTGCATCACAGTGTATATGTACGATATAGTACCACCTCCTCCCCAACACACAAACTGAAGGAAGGAAACTGGAAAAGCAGCAGGTACTGTGCATTGATCCTGTCTCTGTACTATCAAAGGGAACAAATCACTCATGATAGACATTTGGTAAAAACAGGGATGTTACTGTGATGTGGAGCGTGCCTCTCTGTGGGCTGGATGAGCTCCTGAGACTCATTTCTGGTCGTGCAAGCAGTGCCAAAATGAAGGAATGCTTAGTGTGATTAGAGGCCTTGGTTGTGGATTAATTATCACCCCATGAATAACTCCAGTGAATGCCAGAAATGAAAACTACTGATTCGAGGGTTAGTTATGAGTTATTTAATGAGGTTTTTCCAGCTGTCTTATTGAAATATAGATATTTTGTAACCATTTTACGTAGATCACTTTTTTTTTTTTGCTTAAGCAGATTCTGTTTTTATTTGTATTTGCAGCAATGAAAACTAAACAAAGTGAGATTTTTCAAAACTAAACATCATCGACTCGGTCTTTGAACCCTAAGGCTCATACTAAGCCGTGCACCCTCCCCTGCATTTTACAGCATATTCAAGGCCAGAGTCGAGCAACGTAAACCATGTTCTGATGTTATTTTACAAGGCAGCGTTTTACAGAAGCCTCTAAATCGAACAAAGCAGCTGAAGGTAGAAACTGTGAGCTGTCCTTTGCTTGTTGCATAATCACAGACAAGTCAGTGAGGGCTGTTGCATATACACACAGTGTCGTGCTGTTATGAGCCTGCTCCTCTGAGTATTTCCACTGGCTAGATCTCATACTACAGACCCACACCCAGGAAAATAATACTGAGTTGAATCATGAATGCCAACATCGACTCCCCACATGTTTTCAATCTGCTCAGGTTTAAAGCTGAGTGATGCTGAATCACAAATCATTTTACTTTTATTGAGTCTGACCAGATCGCCACCTCCTAGAGAAATGGAGAACAACATATCCTACTGAAAACTGAAAAATTAAGAGAGAATTAAAACAAAAGGACTGACTGGATTTTTCAAATGGGTGTTTACAGCAGCATAATGAATCTCCTGTTCTAGTTTTTCCCTCTTTTTTTTTAATCTTCTTTCTCTGGACATCATGCGAGAGCCCCAGCTGCTGTTATTGTCACGCTAGCACTGAATGTTCAGTACTTAGAAAAAACAGTTAATCATTACAAATGAATCTGGGAAAAGGAATACCAGCTGGAAAAACTAAAGACAATTCCAACTGGAAAAATTCAAGCTATTTTTAATCTACTGCCATAAGGGATGCGTTCACATGCACACAGTGACCCAGTTGTTGGCCACAGTCCAGTCAAGGTCTTATTTGGATTAAGTTGTTTACATGAACTTTTGAAGACTCCTGTTGCCTTGAATTACCCTGTCTGCATGTAAATGTGGCTAATTATTCTTCTGCATCTATGTCCAAGAATTCAAAGACAGCAACCACTTGTTCACCAGTGAACTGAGACAACAACTGGCTGGTCAAGAACTTTAAACGCTTTAAAGCTGCATCAGATTGAGGAAGAAAGGTGATTTAAGTGACTTTGAACGTGGCATGGTTGTTGGTGCCAAATAGGCTAGTCTGAGTGTTTGAGAAACTGTGGATCTACTGGGATTTTCCCACACAACCATCTCTAGGGTTTACAAAGGATGGTCCAAAAAGGAGAAGAGATCCAGTGAGTGGCAGTTCTCTGGGCAAAAATGCCTTGTTGATGCCAGAGGTCAGAGTTAATGGCCAGGCCACTTCAAACTGATAGGAAGACAGCAGTAACACACTTAACAACTCCTTGTTCCCAAGGTAGGCTGTTTGACATGTTCTTCATCTATGAAGGCACAAAACACTTTGAAGCAGATGGGCTAAAGCAGCAGAAGACTACAATGGCACTCAGAACAGGAACCTGAGGCTACATTTCACACAGGCTCTCCAAAATTGATCAATAGAAAATTGGAAAAATGTTGCCTTGTCTGATAAGTCTTGACCCAACCAAATTCTGACCCTACCATCCAACATTTGCATGGTAGGGTCAGAATTTGAAAGCATGGGTCCATCCAGCCTTGTATGAACTGTTCAGGCTGGTGCTGGTGTTGTAAATGGATGGGGGATATTTTCTTGGCACACTTTTGGTCCCTTAGTACCAACTGAACATCGTTAAAATGCCACAGCCTAACTGAGTACTGTTGCTGACCATGTCCATCGCTTTATGAACACAGTGTACCCATCTTCTGATTGGAGGGTATTGCATATCCTGGTAGAAATTTTAATCTGCACTGGTTGCTACAGGCAGTACATTTGTCATTCAATATAGCCAACTGATTTGATGGACAAGCAGTGATGAAGCTGGATGCATAGATAAATATATATTGAGCATTGCAGCTTTCACATAAATAAACCTCCAAGTAAATATCTGTCACAGAAAAGATTTATTTGAAAAAAAAAAAATTGCAGACTGTGTGACGCTATTGATTTCAAGCTTTAAGGAGATTTAAAGTACCAGACAAAAGTTTGGACACACTTGCCCATTGTGTGTCCAAACTTTTGACTGGTATTGTATACATTTCTTCAAATAATCCACTGCCTTGGTTCTTTGTTGTTTCATGGAACTGTGCGCGGTCCATGCAGAATATTTTTCAAAGCTCTGATGTTCTGGGAAGTTTTATAAGAGGGATCACCGAGCCAAATAACCAAACCGCGCTCATCGGAAAGTTTTTTTGTTTCTTTGTTTCTTTGTTTGTGAACCAACGCAGCACTTAATGAGGATTACTGCACTAAACAACTTCAGTGTGCGCCTTCTTTTCTTCGCAATTATGACCCTTTAGTGGTTTGCCCTGTTATAAATACATTATGGAGTGAATATGGTCTGCCCAAAGAACCCTGATAATTAAAAAACAAGTGGGAGAAAAACAGAGCTGGACGTCTGTAGACAATGACCTCTACCCTTGAGAAGAATTAAATCACCCCACTGTTGCAGGACAACATGGACCAGAATAAAACTGGCACAGTAGCAAGCTACTGTATTCACTGAGATTTATGAGGTGGCTTGTAAGAGATTTTATTATGCTATTGTTGCTGCTGCTGCTGCTGCTACAAGGACCTCAGTGGTGACACAAACAACACTGTTGCCAAAGAGGATGTGTGTGCGATGACACGTTTTCCTTTCAAATCAGCAGCTAATTAAAATCATATCGAAGCATTGTATGTTTGTAAGAGTGTGAAAATAATGTACCTTAACAAGCACTGAAAATAATTGTCACTTTTTGTTTAACAAGAGTTGGCGCACGTATTCTGATAAAGTATGAAGGCCACTTAAGAGAGCCGATGGCTGACAGAGGCTAAAAATACTCAAGAGGTCATTTTTCTCTGTGGTGACACATTTACTTTTCACTGTAAATCAAGGGGATTATCAGCATGCTGCAGTTAACAGGATGGAGATTATAATAGTCAAAGTCATTATTTAAGTGAATTAACACTTTTTAACAGTGTTAAGTGTTACCTGACTATGTGTAACTTTAAAAATATTTCCATGAATTTAAGTGTTCATTACTCAGCTGGGGGTGATGGTGGGGGTTGGATAGGTACTTTGTTTGAAGATTCATTATCAGATTTCATCACATCCATTAAATAAGTTCTGGCAGCAGATGCACTGGGGATGAGTCTTTCCATTGTTTTGTCCATTGCTTTCAGATGCCTGCTGTGGTGAGAAAAAGTGTTTTCTGTTAGTTTGATAAGGAGCGCTAAGACAGTGTAAGTTCAAGTGTGCGGATCATAAACAGGAGTCACAGAGTGTTTTACAGAAAATACCCCAAGACAAAACAAAAATTTAAAAGAAGCATATCAATTTTAAAATCTTTATTAACAAAAATGTAAATTACAATTAAATCATGGTCAAGAGTGACACAAATAAACGTTTTTCAAAGGGTGGCTGGCCTCTCTCTTAGACATAGGGTGAAGAGTGCAGTCATTCATGAGGGGCTGCTCCTCCACACTGAAAGGAGCCGGGTGAGGTCGTTTGGGCATCTGACTACGATGCCTTCTGGGCACCTCTTGGGTGAGATGTTCCAGGCATGTCCTACTGGGAAACACACTGCAAAAAAGCAGAACTGGCACAAAACATGTTATTAAAACACCAGTGTAAACTTTATATATAGATACGTATTTCTTTAGCTGAATTTCTGAAGAACCCAGAGTCGCCCTCAAAAGTGCGATAGCCACAGTCAGGTGCAGGGAACAAACCATAATAATTTTAGATAGCTTGACCTGAGTGAAGAGATGAAGAGTGAACCTAAAAAAAGCTTTTAAATGGTGTTCTTGCTAGGTGAGGGCTAGCTAAAGCCATGTGAAAAGAGAATATTCATGGAACTCAATAGTTTCACTGCTTCCACAGGAATTAAGAGGATAAGTAGCAGCCAGATGCTTATAATCAAATCTACTAGATTAACTGAGCAAGTGTGGACACCCCACCCCCAAAAGGAGAAATTCTGGTAGTTTGCTCATCTGCAGCATTCAGGTGTGTGTTAATACAAGGCCAATGAGGCAAGACATCAGCAATGAGCTTAGAGAAGCAACTGTTGCTGCCAACCAATCTGGGAAGAGAATGTTGTTATTTACAAATAATTTGAAGTCCATCATTCTATAGTGAGAAAAATTATTCACAAGTGGAAAACATTCAAGACAGCTGCCAGTCTTCTGAGGAGTGGGTATCCCAGCAAATTCATCCCAAGGTCAGATTTATGCTCGGAGAAACTGGGGGAAAAAAGTCCTATAGCTCAGTCTCTACTACTGGCTTCAGCGTGTTAAATGTTAAACCTTGCAAACAATAATGTAAAGGTTCCCAGAATTATTTTTGTGGAATCTTAAGGGAAACTTCAGGGAATGTTCCCTACTGTTTGCTGGGTTTAACATTCTGCAATGTAGCTAACGGCATTCTATGGTCTGAAGTTCATGACAGTACAATTAAAAAATCTTGGAATGAGTATGGTTCATTTGGAAGGGTTTCCAGCAGAAAGCCTCTTCTCTCTAACAATAACATGGCAGGATGACCTGTGTGCTGAAAGGCTATTGCAGGGGCCTGGGTATGAGTCCGCCCTGTGTCTGGATCTGCAGCTGGGTCTTTTCCTACACATCATTCCCTCCCTCTGTCCCTGTTTAACTGTCCTCTCCACTCCAAAATATGCCGTGTCACATTTGGTGAAACCTAAACACAGCATATCAACACAAACACCTCATACCAACTGCCAAGCACGGTGGTGGAGGGGGGATGATTTGGGCTTGTTTTATAGACACAGGACCTGGGCAGACCTACAGTCACTGAGTTGACCGTGAACTCCTCTGTTTACCAAAGTATTCTAGAGTCAAATATGAGGCCATCTGTAAGGACAACAGTCCCAAGCACAGCAGCAGATCTACAGCAGAATGGCTGAAAAACAAAAGAATTGAGGTGTTTCAGTGTCCCAGACAGTGGTGGAGGGCTGATGATTTGAGCTTGCTTTGCAGCCACGGAGTCATCCCGTCCTGCGCTGAAATCCTTGCATTACCTTCAAGCAAGACTACAGAAAGACTGAGAAAGAAACACAACTCCAGTGTTATTTTTGTAAAAAAAAAAAAAAAGGAAGCCAGTGTCATCCTAATGATCAATTCACTGAATTGTAAACAGTTTTAATGAAAGGCCTCAAAATAACATTGTCAAAAACAAAGCCAGAGGTTTTCCCACATCAGAACACACGGTCATAATGGCTCCCACAGGTCTGCTAGCTGGTTAGTTCTCTCAGCCTCTTTGCAGAAACTCATTAAACTAATTGTATTTAATGCAGTTCTGTGCACTGTTTTCATGCTCAATATAGATTATCTGGTTAAAACATTCTGTTTTTTACAACTTTTGATCCTTTCAGTGTTTTTCAGCATATTCCAAGATCTCAGCTGTGTGAGAACAAAATCTCAATTAACAGAGACACAGACCAAAATGCCTCTAACAAATGAAATTAACCCACGATTAGTTCCAGTTCGGTGTGCTGATCCATTTCACATTTAAATGTGGCCCAATCCTGGCAATGACAGGTAGATTTTAACACATACTGTAGACCAGTGCAGGTCTAAAAGCTTTTCTTGGGGTGTCCGTGGTCCTATGCTGGCTCAGTGTTGGCGTGGTTTCAGCACCTAAATGTGGACCAGTTTAGTTGGTTGTGGTGGATTCAAGGCGCCACTCATATTGAGTTTGGCAGGAGTGTTGCAAGTTTTTTAGGCCAAGTTGTGTTCTGCCAGCTGTAGGCCAACATGGGGCCAGAACATTAAGAGTTTAACCAACACGAGAATTTGGCCCAATCTTGGTAAATACACAGACGCTCAGAAAAGTGCAGGTCTGCAGTTTTTTCCCCTTTTTGATTTTTTTTCTTGTTTTTATTTTATTACCTTGTATTAAATCATTTGGTTATGACAATGACTACGAGTGATTTATTAATAGTTAAACCTACTTTGGCTCATTTCTGTTCATTTTTCAACAAACGATTTTTTTACTATGGATGATCGTTGAGATAAACTCAAACTCCATCTGGCTTGCTGACACTAGATTAAACCGCATCACACTTGTTGCCAATAAACTGGTTTCCCAGGAAAATATTCCAAAAGTTATGATTCTCTACATGAAATATTGGGGTTTAACTTTCTGCTCATCAAAATCCCCTGAGATAAAATGTACTTTTTGTTTTTATATTTTGAGAGCAAAATTCATCATTAACTGTCCAAATAAGGCCCTATACTTAAGATTATGTCCTTTTCTCAGGAAGTGTCTTCCTGTGAGTAACAAAGAAATGCGTCCCTAAAAATGATAGTGTAGGCTGTGACGTCAAATCATCAAACTGATGATGAACTGCCTCTCTCACAGACACACACTTACTCTTAGTCCTCACACTCCCTCCACGTGTAGACTAAGCCTGCATTCAGAGACCCACACTTAGCTTCTGGTCAGAGAGAAACGCCAGATGACGCAAAGACAGATGACTCAAAGGGTCTGTCAGTTATACTTTCACACAGGGGACTTTCTCCTCTCGCAGACGTTTCTAATACTTTTATTAAAAGGGGGCTGGACAGGACTTTCCGGGACATCCTGAGCAAAACACAGCACATGTGGAAATTTTTACACCATACAAGTGAATACTCAATGATGCCGAGTGATTACAAGTTGTGTCACTGTTAAACCATGGAAAGTACTTTGACTGATGCAAACTGTCCAGACTTTTCAAAGACAACATCCGGTTAGTCTCAGGATATTAAACATAAACCTTTTAGCCACAGATCACCCACATGCTAACGACATCTCTGCCAGTATCTGTCTTTCAGTACTTGACCATATCTGAGGATTAGTGTAACACTTTGGTTTGCACTGAGGCAACAGTGATGGAGATTCCACCATATTTGCTGAGGTCTTGGGTCTTCTGCCCAGATCTGTTATTGTCACATATCTTCAGTTTGTTTACGGTTTTGGTTTTTCACCTTTTTTTCTGCCTGGTTTGTTCTTAGTTTTAACCATTTTGAGTTTTTTATTCGAATTTATTTCTCTGTGATTTTATTCTGTCTTGGTCCTGCGTCCGTTTGTAAATTGTAATGGGATTATAGTTAATTCCCTGAGCTTGTTTTCCTGTGTTCTGTGGCGAGTCTACATTCCTGTTCCCATGTTCAGTTACTTCCTGTTTTATTTTATTAGTCTTTTGTCTCTTGTGCTTTGTATTTAGTTTTACTTCCCTCGTGTCGTTTTCTCATTTGGTCCAATGTCTGCCCAGGTGTCTCCTGTTTGCCCTCATCACCTTGAGTATTTATTCCCTCAGTTTGTCTTAGTTTATTGCTGCGTCCTCCCTCATCCCTCATGGTGGTGTATGTCCCTGCTCTGTAGTTCCCTAATTTTTGGATTTCTTGTTCCTGGCCAGCAGTTGTTTTTTGTTTTGTTTGAGTGAAACAGTGATGGCCAGGTGAAGCCTTGAAGCTTTCCATCTATTGGTTAAAAAAAAGAGAGGTTAATTAATCGAGGCTTTACATACACACAAACCCCCTTGCTGGTCCTTGTCCTTTCAACTATTTGTAATGGCTGCCTGGCTGTCTTGCAACAAAGAATAGAAATAAAAACACCTTAATTTGATTTTGTGTTGTTCATTCATTAATTAATCTACTCTGTTTTTGATTAATGTGTGTACAATGGAAACAGGGTCTATCAGTGTGGAAAAAACTGTCAGTATCATTTCAGTTAATGAAATCTAATGTAATAAATCTAATCTAGGACTTGAGATGTTTATGTTAAAACTGTTTCATTGTTTTCAAAAGATGGGGCAGTGATTGTGCTCATGAATATTGTGCTGAAGGAGTATTAAGAAATAATTTTTTTTCCCCACTGTGCTTGGACTCAGTCAGGTTCTCTTTTTGGAAATAACTCTCCAGCTTTGGAGCAAACCCTTTCACATGGTGCTGAGGAGGCACAAGTATCCCACAGCAAGCCAGCATAGGCCTGGATGTGTGCACCTCTGCCTAGATGCTACCCATAGATGAGGTGTTGTTGTTGTACCCCAGTTGCAAATGCTTCACCTTAGAATAAAAAGAGAAAAGACTTGGAACACATTTGATTATTTACAGGGATATTATGTGTAATACCTTACTGGGAGAGATCAGCTCAGAGTGCTGACATATCGGAGAAACCCCTTCTCATTTTAGCAGGCTACATGTCAAACTGGCCAAACTCCAACACAATCAATAACACACTAATTTTGCAGGGATCCATTGGGCTTTATATATGTTCATAAATCACACCACCACTCAAACCCCTTCCCGATCCATCAAAGTTTCAGACGTCATCACTGACATTGCTCACCCTTAAAGAACCAAGCCCCAATACGCCCTTGATAAAAGACTTGGCACAGTACCTCCCATCACTGGAGTGCAGCATCAAAGCTGTTTTTAGAGCTTGTCTCCCATGTTCTGCATTTGGGTCCAAATCCGGCCTTCCACATATTATCATTAATGAGCAACACAGTCAGAATCTTAAATGATGACGATAATACAGCACACGCATTTAACTGTCACGAAACCCACTAAAGTTGGTATGTTTATTCTGATGAAAGAATAAACATTAGTCACCATCTCCACTGTTGGAGATGGTGACTAAGAGAGCTGTTCAGTACACTTCTTTTTTTCAGGAATGCACTTTTATGAACTTAAGCAAACCTGTAAGTGATTGTATGAATGGTTGTACTAAAAAAAGTGTGTTGTGATATGTGGTGTTATAATATGCCAACATTTCAGTTAATACACCAGTTTTTGTTTAGAGGGGATGAATAATTTATCACAGGGCTGATTGCTTGATCATGAACAAAAGCTTTACGTCATTATTCTGATGTATTCATAGATCTCTTATTACCTGAAAGATCTTGGAACATTCTGGCTTTTAGCCGACTGGCATATTTTGAGTATCAAACCATTGTGTGGGATATTATAGACGTTGTTTTCAGAACTGTTACAACCCTACATGTTGTGTTGTAGTGTTGTCCTTCACTGTATCAAAACTGCAGTTCTGTAGTGTACTTTTTGTTTTAGACCTATTTAAGTCCTACTGAGGCAGTTGTGTAATATTTTAATTTAAAATAGAAAAAGACAATGAATCATTAACAGTAATTGTTTATACCTGAGTACCAAATTTCATCGTGATGGATTTTTGAATTGTTTGGTGACCTTGACCTTGAAAATTAAATCATATGTCTTGGCCCCCTAAGAAATATTTCCACAGTTTCATCAATTTTGGTTCAAATATTTTTGAGTTATATCGCTAACAGACCGATGGACAGGGGTCATTACTTCACCCACCTATCAGTGGATGAGGTGATGACGTGGTGCCGGTCACATTCTGACGCATCTTCTTCAAGTTTAAAGTCTGCAAATTCTTCTACTGAAAACTGTTGTTTTATCTTGCCATCATAACCAGAGACGTGCCTTTCATCACTGGATACTGGACGCTGGGTCAGGCTGGGACAGAAGTTGATGTTTGGTCTCTGCAGGTTTGAGGTCTGTGGAGAAATCAGATGCACACATGCACACAGTATAAATCAAAAACTGCAGAAGTACAGGAAGACGTCCACAAGGACCACTGTTTCAGTTCCTCAGCTCTTTTTAAACTTCCCACCCGACCATAACAGATATTCTAGAAAAAAAATTCCAGGAGAACTATGGGCTTCTTAATTGGAACTTGCAGAATTTCAGATCCTGTGATTAATTTTCTTAAAAAAATATTTCTAGGATCATTTTTTTGAGGGGCCAATTAATTACATTATATAGAAAACTATTTGAGGTCTGTTTTTCACATTTCTAGTGTAAAAATCCACTACTATGGTTCTGTGAATATGGACTTACAGAGGGGTTGCTCAAGTGAGCATAGAATGATGCTTGAAGCCAACAAAATATTTGGATGTCCAATCTCTGACAGCAGATTTGGTGGCCTTGAGAAACCATAATTTTACAGGTCATGGGCTGATATTATGTTTACAGCTTCTCTTACATTTTCCCTGGAATTTTTTGTTTTCTGGCAAACCCGTGATGGTCAGATAGGAAGAATTTAATGACTTGATGTGGGGTCACCCCAGTGTGAGTGCTGGCTGCAGACCAGAGAGCCAGCAGACGGCATTAACCCAAACCACGACCGCTTCCTAACCTTTTTTTTTCCCTAAACTTAACCAAGTAGTTCTGTTGCATAAAGGAACTGTGACTGAAAACTAAAAAAAATAAAAACAAATTAAGTTAAAATAATCTGTCGATAACTCCTGATGACATATTTTTGGTTTCACACAGGACAAAAGTCCTGCCTGATCCATTCAACCACCTTTATACAGATTCTGAAGTGGGCCAATATTTTTTCTGTTCATTTTCCTTAATGGGAAAGCCATGACATCACAACCATGTGACTGTTGAATAATGTTGCTCCCTGAGCCGCATTAATAAACCAATTATCAGTTACTTTAACTGTTCTGGTGTATCCATTAAAAGCTTTGTTGGCATTAAATTTTAAGGTACCTATACATATGCTGTTTATTAACTATTTTTATTCAACTGTTGCTAAATTTGAACTTTTTAAATATATTTTTAAGTATTTTGGACTTTCTTTCATTATTCAATTCTGGCCAGTAAAGATCAGAAGTCAGAGATTACCAGAGAATTTCCTAAATGTGTCTTTGTCACATTTAAATTGGCATCAAATATAATTAAATGTATAATCCCTTTGTGACCTCACTGTTTTCATTGGGATGCATCAGCATGGAGCAGAGCAGCCGCCCTCATGACTCTTTATCTGCAGCTGACTGATTCCTCTGAGTGGTGGCTGCGGACGTCGAGTCCTGTTCTGCCGGTACAGTCATCTATTCATCATGTCACACAGGATTTGCAGTAGTATCACAAATTTCCTAGTTTTTTTTTTTTTTTAATGTCTGGCACAACTGCAGAGTTCTGTTCGTAAACTTACTGTTTATATTTAAATAATGACCAAAGGCAGACAACATTGTTCAAGCATGACTTCCAGCTCAGCTGGAATGCACAAACCGATCCAACTAAGGAATCAGAAGCTTCCCAGTAATGTTCATCTGAGGTGAATGCTGGCTCAAAGTTAAAGAGCTTCCACTAGAGGAGACCATTATGTTAAATTTTGGTTCTCAGTTTTTTAAATTCACTGACTGAATGAGTGCCAATATCATGCTATGACAGAACTGAAATAAGTAATTTGTTTTCAATGCTTTTTTCCAGGCTTTTTAATTTCAATGAATTTAGGCAAACACATACAGTAAAGGCACGGGCCTGTCTGCTTGTTAAAGGGCACCAGAAGTCCGATACAGTATGTGAGGAAAAAAGTACAACACTCTTCACATGCATTTCTCTTCCTATTCCTGCATCATGGGAAGAACAGTCTGAATCCACCGCTAACGCTCCTGGCTTTGCTTCCCTTTCATCTGGTACACAATATATCTACCTTCCTTCTCTCATTATATCAGCCAGCTCTCTCCCTTTAACAGTTCCTCCCTACTGTGACCTCCACATGCCTGCTTTTCCTCCTAACATGCCTCACCCCTCTCCTCTTCCGCCAACAGAAGCAGTTTCCATCAACACTGGAGGCAGTCATTGTTACACAAACACACACACCCACACCTGCTGCTCTGGTATGGAAATCTCATTCTCGATGACCCCCCCCCCCCATGCAAACTTCCACATTTATGCAGGCTTGGGTCCAACACTAGCTTGTGCCCCAGCTGCACACCCCCATGGCTGGGTTTTCGTATTTAAGTTACCTAACTCTGGTTAATAAATTCCTTTGTTAAACTGACAAAACAGTGTGTCCACCTTTTCCTGCGACAGACTGGCGACCTCTTACCCTGTGCCAGCCCATCACACAGCTGTGATAAATAATTGCTTATGTACATTTTCTCATGCTGTGCCATGTTCTGTTTTCAGATGCAGACATTAAGTCTCAAAAGTTGTTTTTCAGGAACTAAAACTGAAACCATCTATAGCTGAAGTTTAATGACCTTGAAAGTCCAAATGTTTCAGCACTTTGAGTCAAAACGATGCTGGTGGCATGAGGATGAACCCTAAAACATCTCTTCAACAAAACGCCATCCAGCTCTAGCATGTGTTGATTGAATAGTCAGACAGCACTTACACGTCTGGTTTAAAAAGAAAAAACAACTTTACTCGGGAGTCTTGACCTTAAAGGTTTGGATGCATCACAAAAGATGAATGCTTAAAGGTTTTTAACCTGGACACCAATAAAACTATTTATTAAGTTAAACATTCTCAAAATTATAGTTCTTAATAATCTATATGCAGCATACTGATAGCTCTGATTCCAAATCATTTTTACTTGTTCATTTTTATTTTTTCCCCTCAATATTTGGACTAAATATAAATCCCTTCCTACAGCCACTGAATAAAAGTTATAATAATATGCTGCTGATTAACTCACTAAGCATGCTTCCTCCATCCCGTTATTAGCAGACAGCTACTACGGTCTGTCTTAGCCAACAATTCTTGGAAGCCGACACCGTCTCAGGACACGAATAGGAGGAAATACTATCAGGAACCAGCCTGTTTATCAGACTGGAGGGCAGGCCACACACTCACATTCAAAGAAAGTCCGAGCATTTAGAAAAGGTTTTAGCATATGCAGAAGTGTAACTGTTGAGCTGTCAGCTTGTGTTATTATTGACACGTAATGACAGCAAAGGACTTGAAAGGTGTGATGTGTATTGAGACTCTGCAGGCAGTTATCACCCACCGTGTGCTTTCAACCTGCTGCACAAGTGCTTTAGTGGGTTTTATGTCATTGTTTGGGGTTTCCTTCCTGTAGCTTTAGTCTTCTTGTTTAAAAACCCGCTCGACTCAACCATCAGATTCAGTCAGCACCTCGTCAACAAACTGGAGCGCTTGACTTGAAAAAAGCTCAGAGACTGACGACGACCACAATGAGCCATGTGTTTAGTCCCTGGATCAGGTAGGTCATTAGAACCAAGATTTTAAAAAAATGGACCAGAACATCAGCACGTGCTGAAAGTGTGAAGTTTATTACAGTGATCGTGGATCAAACCTCATCTGTCTTCTAGCACTAAAATTAAGATTTTGGCTTTCCTGCACTTTATTCTTCATTCCCTCCAATCTCATTGCACATCCTGTATAATGACAATAAAGGTATTCTATTCTATTCTAGTCTGTTCAATAGTGTCTTACACTTTATTAAGCCATGTTTGACTTTGTTTTGTTGCTGCTATAAAATAAACCCATTGTTCTAGTCTGGGAACATTTTTGCACATGAAAGCAGTTCTTAAGGATCCTGCTGCCTCAGGATGGCGCAACGAGGCCTGCTGGGCAAAAATGAAACTCCAGAACATGCGAGTGTAAAACACGCTAGTCAGCAATCACATGTACTCAAATGATACTGCTGCTGATAAAACAGAGGACACCCAATGGTGGGGCTCGATGAGCGGATTGGGCTCTCCCTGAAATTGGATTGTGATGCTACCGCAACCGTGGGTGAAAGTTACAGGGGGCTTAAGAAGATGTAGCCCCGCCCTTTGTCCTCCTCAATGCACCACTGTAAATACAGTGCATAACTAATGCTGGATAATATTACATTTACATAAAGGGGAAAAAGCATACATTTGCACATTTTGTCCATTTTGAAAGGTGGACTGTCCCTCCTGCACCTCACAGCGGTTTGATCCACACCTACCACTCCTAAATTCCTTTATTATGGAAACAAAGCAAAGAACATGTGAGACCCAGAACATATTTCAGCATATTTACTGTTGTAACCAGACTGTATTTTATTAACTCCATTGCTTCACCACTGTGCTTCAGTGAACTGTGTAATCGCCCATCAGTCTCTCTCTCACTCGCTCCCCCCTCTTTTTTTCCTTTGTTGTGTCAAACGACGGCCCTTTGACCTCTCTTCTTCCAGTATCATACCGCTTCCAATATGATTTCACCATTCCTCTCCCGAGATATCAGTCCAGTGATGCATTTAAGTGCAGCTTTAATTCTGCTTTATTTCCCTCTGCTGCAACAAAGACAGAACTCTTGCACAAGATTTCCATTCCATTATCTGCAGGGAATCTTGCTGCTGCCACCCTCGATCCTGGCAAAATGTTTATTTAGGAATCCACCCATTTTATCAGACTTTAGCACAAAAAGCACTTTTGGCAAGTATCAGCAAGTGTTTTTTGAAGGGCATGCATATATTCATACTTTATGGCTGTATTTATAATTCAGAGCTAATTCAAATGTACTTTCAGCTTGGAGACGCAATAAGAAATGTGTTCTCAGAGAGCGGTGGAGAACTTTTCTGATCAGTTTGGACATTTATGTATTTGATCATGCACTGAAATCTTGTAACTGATAGTTTGAAACTGAAACACTGTTTTCTTATAAATATGACTTCCATAATTCTCATAATAATGAAACTCTCATGAGCAGCAAAATGAGTGCTGTTTTTTTTTATTTTATTTAAATTTAGCCAAACTAGACGTTTTTTTCATCCCTGTACCGTGGGTCCACAGTAAAAATATTTATTTATTTACAGTATATCATTATGTTTTCCTTCTTTCTTGAACACTATACAATAATACAGTAGATTCACTGATTTGCTGCTCGCTTCTTCCGACCACCTCACTGGTCACAGCGCACTGCTCAGTCTTTGACTGCTGTTTACCACAAATATCTGACATATTTATTTATTTCATCAATCCTGTGCTGTATTAGCGCATTCAATATAATATCTGCTACATACTCCTCTCTGTGCAATAACTGGCACTAGTGCAATATTTGGTATATTTTGTATATTTGTTACATTTATTTATCCCCATTGTAAGTCCTTGCTTTCAAACAAGGACTCTTTATACAGGCTGTTTCCTCATTGCTCATATTTATCTAGAATTCATGCCATTTTTGCTTTGGCCGTGTGGGGAAAACCAGGTCGTGTGGGGGAAGCAGAACTGGCTACAGAGCTCAGGCTATAAAAAGTTATCTGCTTGAACCAATGGCCTCCAATATAATTAAAAAGAGGAAGTTTCTAACAACTAGGATATTCCCAGTGCTTTGATCTCAACCACACTGAGAAATCAAGAGAGAAGGGCCTCAGTAAAAGAGGGTGACCAGAAACCGATGGACACTCTGACTGAGCTCCAGAGATCATGTGTGAAGCATGCAACAGCCAATACAGTGACCATAACCTAAGCTTAAGGGATAGTTCACAGTCACTATAGCTCATCACAAGTACTAGCAAAATGAAAGAACAGTGGAAAAGGAAAACTCCCCTCTAACAGGAAGAAACCTTCATCATAACCAGGCTTCATCATACCCCCCCCCAGCAGCCTAGGTCTATAGGAATGTAACTAAGGGAGGGTTCAGGGTCATCTGATCCAGCCCTAACTATAAACCTGATCAAAAAGGAAAGTTTTAAGCCTAATTTTAAAAGTACAGGGTGTGACCCTGAGTAAATCCCTGAAAAGCCTTCAGTTGATCCAAAATGCTGCAGCGTGAGTACGGGCTAGAAAGGGCGCAAATATTTCTCCCACATTGGCTTCTCTTCATTCTTCTTCTGCCTACTACCCCTCCTTGGGCAGAGACGGTAAATGGACTTGTTCTTAAATAGTCCTTTTCTACTCTAGTTGAGCACTTAAAGCATTTTACACAATACATTTGCATTCACCCATTCACACACATTCATTCTTTGATTAATACATTGAGAGCAACTTGGGGTTCAATTTCTTGCCCAGGTATCAGCCAGGAATCAAACCACATTAGTAGATGACCCGTTTTACTGCCTTGAGCCACAGCCGCCCCAGGCCATCAGCAAGGGATCTCCATCCATCCCGGTCCTGGTCTTCTCTCTCCAGCTGTTTCCAGCTGTACCCCATTCTTTTGGTGTCAGCATCAAGGTCACAGCACCAGGATCCTCTGTGTCTCTTGCCTTGGGGGTTCCAGCTCAGTGCTTTCTTGGTGACATTGGAGGCTGGCTTGCAGACCAATCTATCTCCAGCACTTTTTCTTTCTAGTTCTCTCGCTGCAGCACTTTGAACCAACTTTAGGCGATCACTGCAATGAAGGTGTTGGCAGCATCATGCTGTGGATGTGCAGATCAACTGAAAGCTGGACAACACAAAATAATGAAATATTGCTAATGAAACTGATTCAGAATTTAAGGCTTTAGCCTAACCTTCCAATAAACTATAACCACATAGCAAAGACAACACTGGAGTTTCTTGAACCTCTGTAGTGTGACTGAAAATGGTTGTCTATGTATGAGAGAAGGTGAAAATACTTATGGCAATGTATTTTGTCATTATGGGATATTGATTGTAGAATGGGAGCGAGCACAGGCTCTGTGGGAATCCTTGCACAGATCATGAAATGACCTGTTGCATGGATCTGAACTCTAGATGCACTGCAGTTATGGAAAAATGTGAATTAGTTCAAGACATTCATATCAACCATGTCCACCACATGCACGCACACACACACACACACACACACATACACACATCCCTACAGAGAAGTAACAGACACATCTGGAGCCAAACACAGGGTTTCCAGTGAACTCTCATACTGAAATGCAAAAGCTGGAGATGCTCAGCAGGGACACAGCTGGGCTCTTTCCCTTGCATATATGCTTGCACATATGTACACATTTTAACATGGGACCGAACACTATACAGTCAAGGGTTAGACAAACAGCTGTGCTATATAGGAAGAGCATATTTATTTTTTAAAAGAAGGATGGAAAACAGTTCAACTTCCTTGGAATCACTGAGGGTTTAAAAAGTTGTTTTTTCACATCATGGATCTTATTTTATACTTATAATCACCACACAAGTCAGTTTATAACATCAAATCACAACAAAAAGTTGCCTCAAGGTAATTAATTTTTTTAACATAAAGGCCCTACAATAATTGCAGCGAAAATCCAACAATCAAAACGACCCCCTATGAGCAAGAACTTGGCGACAGTGGGAAGGAAAAACTCCCTTTTAACAGGAAGAAGCCTCCAACAGAACCAGGCTCCAGGAGGAGCAACCATCTGCCGTGAATGGTTGGTGCTGAGAGGAGAGAGACAGAGATTAATAATAACAGGGAGCCAGTGAAGAGAAGCCAGTATGGGAGAAATATGCTCTCTCTTTCCTGTCAGTACTGCATTTTGGATCAGCTGAAGGCTTTTCAGAGTGTTTAGGCCAAACCTGATAAAAATGAATTACAATAGTCCACCCGTGAAGTAATAAATGCATGAATTAGTTTTTCAGCATCACTCTGAGACAGGATGTTTCTAATTTTAGAAATATTGCACAAGTGCAAGAAAGCAGTCCTACATGTTTGTTTAAAATGTGCATTGAACAACATATCCAGACTCCCAGGTTCCTCACAGTGTTACTGGAGGCCGAGGCAATGCCATCCAGAGTAAGTATCTGGTTTGACACCATGTTTCTAAGATTTTTTGGGCCGTTTTCAGTTTTATCTGAATTTAGAAGCAGGAAATTTGAGGTCATCCATCCCTTTATGTCTTTAAGACATTCCTGCAGTTTAACTAATTGGGGCGTGTCCTCTGGCTTCATGGACAGATAAGGCTGTGTCAGGTTAAGCGTGATAATATCCAAAACACAAAAATCATCTGACCCTAACTGTGGTACACTTCTGCAAAAATAAGATACTAGCTGCTCTTTTTCTAAAGAAAAGAAACAAAAGGACATTGCACTTTGTTAATCCCTGAGTCTATGTTCTTTTTGATTTGCAGACTTCCACTCTCTTCCTTTCATTCTGATGTCGCTCGAGTGAGCAGCACGAAAACAATCACACACCTATATTTTATCATTTGTGTTTCTACCAGCAGAACAAAAGACACTGAACACTGAATGTGTGTTTGTGCGCGTGTGTGTGTGTGTGTGTGTGTGGGGGGGGTGATAGAGCCAGAATAAGATTTGAGAGTGAGAAAGGGAGACCCACCTTTTAAGCATCAAGGGAGTTTGTTCTTGTTTCTGGGTTCACAGGAAGTTCAGAATATTTCTGTCAGAGCTCCAAGATGCTGTCCTTGGGGGGTAGCCTTATTTACTGCAGGACCAGTGAGAACAGAATGGGGGTGTTCCTGCCCATTCCTCCATTAATCCCATCTGTAAGTGGGCAGCAGCAGTCCAGGTGGGAGTAGGAACAGCAAAGAGGAAAGCTAAAGGGGAAACGCTGTTGTTAGTGTGCCTCGTAAAGACCCACAGGGGAGGCTAGGTTTATGGAGCTGCAAACACAATAAAATTTTCCTTGTAGTAAATCTGTCAAGATCAGAGGTTTTGGGAATAGATACAAAAAACACAGAGCAACTGTCCTGTTTTCACACAAGTATTTTTACAAAAATAATTCAGTAGGATTATTTTTCAGCAAGGACCCATTAAAAGGACATCTCAGTGGTTCAGGTTTCCGTACCAAATTTTGCAGGAAATTCTTAATTTTCAAAATACAGTCTGATGAGTGCTGGCAGCACATTGTTTGGTCCGATGAGACCAGAACAAACGTAATGTAACATGTTTGGTGAGGTTTTGGCCGGGACTACCAGAGCGAATACAACACAGCTGCATGAGTGCAAAAGATGAATGGGAGGTGACAATTATAGGTTGTACTGTCACTGCAAATCAAATGTACCTGAATACTGAATAAAGCAAGAGAGGATGATGTTCCTAAACACACGGCAGAAAACACAGAAATGTTTTTAAAGGGGAAAGAAAAGAAAGTAGTGCAATATCCTTTGTCCACGACACAGGGCCTGTCCCAGTGCTGAAGCCACAACTGGTTCCACACGATTCCACCAAAAAATTAGACTGGTGTCAGCATAAAAAGTACCACAAAATTATAGGGTCCAAAGCTGAAACCACTTATGTCAGTGGCTATGGGAGGGGCTACCACAAGAAATTCATCAGCGATTAGCAGATGTAGCCACAGACTGCATCCAGCATGAGATTCCCACAAAAATTATTCCATCTTCCTCTAATAGCACTTATGATCAGTGATTATCAAACCTTTAAAAAGTGGGCTGCTCTCAAAAATGACCAAGGCCGAACTGACTCTGAACCAGGACTGGCACCACATTGCTGGTCCCCAGGCCAGAAGAATATATCTGTACAGATTTGGGTCATTAAAAAAACAAATCCATACTTTATGAAGAAGTAAAGATACTGAATCCCAACAGATACATTAAATATTCAACAACTCTGAACACCCAAATGGTCACTTGGTGTTGGCTCTCACTGCGGTATTGTATCACTTCCTGTTCCGGAGCACAGTGGTGTTTTGGCGTCTGTTAGCTGGTTAATCTGTATACCTCGATTTATCTGGATAATTGCATATTTCAGTGTAATCTTCACCTGTTTTATATAGAGCACACTCTTTGCTTAATCACCAGTATTCTCATTATTCACTTTATTCGTTTTTTAGAAATTCGCTAGCTTAGCGCAGCTAGTAGCTTAGCTCTTAGCGGACTCACTAGCAGCATGGCTTCCTCTCCTGTCCCTCCTGCACTTTCCTGCTCTGAGTGTCACATGTTTAGTTACTCCTCGGCCTCCTTTAGCAGTAATGGTACTTGTAATAAATGTAGTCTGTTTGTAGCTCTGGAGGCCAGGCTTTCTGAATTGGAGACTCGGCTCCGCACCCTGGAAAATCCTATAGCTAGCCAGGCCCCAGTAGTCAGTGCGGAACATGGTAGCTTCTCTTCATTGGCTCCCTGTTAAATCTAGAGTAGAATTTAAAATCATTCTCCTAACATACAAGGTCTTGAATAATCAGGCCCCATCTTATCTCAAAGACCTCATAGTACCGTATCACCCCAATAGAGCACTTCGTTCTCAGACTGCTGGCTTACTTGTGGTTCCTAGGATACTTAAGAGTAGAATGGGAGGCAGAGCCTTCAGCTTTCAGGCCCCTCTTCTGTGGAACCAGCTCCCAGCTTGGATTTGGGAGACAGACACCCTCTCTATTTTTAAGATTAGGCCTAAAACTTTCCTTTTTGATCAAGCTTATAGTTAGGGCTGGATCAGACGACCCTGAACCACCCCTTAGTTATGCTGCTATAGGCCTAGGCTGCTGAGGGAGGGTCCCATAATGCACTGTTTCTTCTCATTCACCTTTATTTACTTGTTTATACTTCACTCTGTATTTAATCATTATTATTAATCTCTGGCTCTCTTCCACAGCATGTCTTTTGTCCTGTCTCTCTCCCCTCAGCCCCAACCGGTCGCAGTAAATGAGTGTCCCTCCCTGAGCCTGGTTCTGCTGGAGGTTTCTTCCTGTTAAAAGGGAGTTTTTCCTTCCAACCGTCGCCAAGTGCTTGCTCATAGGGGGTCGTTTTGACTGTTGGGTTTTCTCTGTGTTATTGTAGGGTCTTTACCCACAATACAAAGCACCTTGAGGCAACTGTTTGTTGTGATTTGGCGCTATATAAATAATATTGAATTGAATTGAATTTAAATAAAAGTCAAAAGAATAAAAATGTACAAATAATTAGAGGATCTGAGTGAAAAGAGAATAAGAAGACCAGTTTGAGCCCTTTGTGGCTCCAGGTGAGGTTAAGTATGTTTTCTCTTGTTGTCCTTGAATAGCTCACTGAAATGAAAGCTGATGTGCAAAAAATAAACATTTGAAGAATTTTCTGCAAGCTAAGCACAGCTTCACAAGAGTGGTGGATATGGACCATTAGCCATTGCTGTGCTTCCAAAGCCACAGTAGCTAGCTTTTAGTTTAGCTAAAGCTTTCACTTTGAAGAAGATTTACAAGCTTTTTGTTGGTTATGTGGTGGAGGAGATAATATTAATTCAATGCAATGACATGAAACATGCACAAGCAAATTGCACAGCAGCATTTATTCTGGATAGCACTAAAGTACTTGAACCAGTTTTTCAGTTGAGAAAGTAACATCTTATATTTTAATACCAGTAATCTTGTAAAGTATTTTTTAAAGTAATGTCAGTTAGTGTCCCCGGTCACATAGGCCTAGAAATCAGTCCATGGCCATCTGGCAAACAATCGTCATGAGGGAAAAATTTGTATTCCCCTCCACCTGGCTGCTGGAGGTTGATGGGTTGGGTAGTTGATGGGCAGTTGTTGGGAAAAAGATTGCTATAGCCCCAGTCACACCGGCCTAGACAGGTTAGAGACCCCCCCCCCCCCGGCAACCACCAGTCAATGTGCATTCCCCAACCAGTTGGCAAAATGGCAAAAACCTCCTCCTGGTTGGTAGCTTACATACAACACCTTTTTAATTTCCTTCTTCAATAGCAGGAAACAGAGTGATATGCCAAAAAACTGACATTATGTCTGAACACATCACACCACTGTTTCCCAAGCCATAAATGAAAACAGAAGATATGTAATGTTTCGCTTGATTTCCTGTTGGAAGGAAGCGATGATGAGACCCGCACGGCAGCTTTGGTGTCTCTGCGAGAACACATTCCTCTATTTAACTCTTCCCCTGCTTCTCTCAAAAAGACACAATAATCCAGCTTTTTACAAGCGAAAACCTGATTGATTTAATAGATTCCACCAATTAACTGTGGAATTCGGAGAGCACAAAGCACAGAGACCATGCTCTGAGCTGGGTTTGTTATAGCCATTAAAACCAGGCACACTGGAGCTATTCTCCAATATGCTTTCAGCGTAAACACAAAAAAAAGGTACTGTTAACCCTCAACACTCACTGACCGGAGGGGCTGTTTTCTGAATCATGTCAGCTCTGAATAATCATCATTTGAAATCACAAAGTCACAGGATTCAAAACATTTGAACTGTTTTAAGGTAACAATGCAGAGGCAACAACAGCCACAGTAACAGTTCTCCTTAAAGCTGCTTTCTTAGATTTTTTTGTCAGCTGTAGTGGGAACATAGTTCACATGATTTTCACTGTCCAGCAAACCAAACCTTCTCAAGTTATTAATCTTTTTTTAGTTTATAAGAATGGAGACATGGATACTGAGGGCTCATCAGTACTCTTGTACAGACGATGGGTCAAAGGACTGTGTGTTATGTAAGTGGTGTCACAAGAGGTAAAAACAGAGAGAACTTGGAGTGCATCAAAGGTTTTTTTGTGGATTGTATGTAACAGATGGATGTAGCTCCCAGGTTTGCAAAATGAAGCCAGTGCTGAAGTGCCTTAAATCTGTCATGTGCTGCAGGAGGCGACCCCTCTGGTTGAATAAATATGTCAGATTGTGTAGAAATCTATGGGAAAATGGTCCTTTAACACCCCCCACCCCGCCTTGATCTATGACATGAGTAAATAAGTTTCTGATGCGTGTACGGGCTCAGTCTGCCGTTCTGGCTTCATTGAATACAGCATGATGTTCATTTTATAACGTGTGGTTCCCATTAGAGTCAAAAAGGACACTGAAGGAAAGTATGCTTTATAGGGGACCTACCTTAGGAGTGACAAGTCACTACATATGAGCGTGCAGTGTTCCTCAGTTACTCAGTCAGATCCTACCCTTGTTCAACACGTCTGGTTTCAGAAGAAGTGAACACTGTAGTCATAAAGGGATAGACAACAATATTCAGATAGGGAGTGATGTAGCCTCAACATCCTGTTCTTACTGCCAGTGGTAGTGGTCTTCTGCTGCTGGAGCTCATCTGCAAGTTCCACGAGTTGTGCTCTTCTGCATACCTTGGATGTAAGGAGTGGGTTATTTTAGTTAGTGCTGCTTTTCTATGAGCTTAAAGCAGTCTGGCTATTCTCCTCTGACCTCTGGCATCAACATGAGCACTGCCACTCACTGGATATCTTCTTTTATTTTTTTTGGACCATTCCCTGTAAATGCTTGATTTGATTATGTGGGAAAATCCCAGCAGATCAGCAGTTTCTCAAACACTCAGACCAGCCCATCTGGCACCCACAACCACGCCACATTCAAAGTCGCTTCTTCCACATTCTGATGTTTGTTTTGAACTTCAGCAGGTCACCTCGGCCATGTCTACATGCCTAAATGATTGAGCCATGTGATTGGCTGTTTAGATAGTTGCTGTTTAGGAGGTGGCTGGTGAGTGCATGTACCTATTTGGCTCTCAAAAAGGTACACAAAGCTCTCTCAAGGTCCAATAATCAGCATTAAGGGTGCATTTGTGTGAACTGCACCTGTAGTGACAGAAATTCACTTTAATTAAACCTGTTTTTGAGACTACAGATTGGTTTCAATAAAAACAAAAATAATATTATTCATCAAAGATAAAGAGAGTCTCTCTTAGCAAAAGTATAATTCTAGCACAGCAGTCAGAGCCTAAACAGTAAAATGCGTCACCTTAATTGATTTATCAGGCAGCATGTGTAGCAGTGTAAAAGGAGCTGGGATATACTGAGTGTAAACCAGCTCACTTTACATAAGTGCCGTATGGTGACAAACCATATGGCACTTGTGTAAAGTGGTAACAGCTGATCTGAGTGGCAACACTGGAAGTTGCTTAATAGTGGGGACTATTTTCATAACGGGTTTGTTGTTGAGTTATCTTGGTTTTCACCACAAACCTGTTTTGGAGTTACTCATTTATCATTTATTCCAAACTTTTAAAGCTCATCACAAAAACCTCCGACTTGATTTAGACAGGAATAACGACCCGTGCTCGCTTCAAACTGTCTCGCATAATTTTCAGTAGAGTTACTAGGATGCAGAGACTTTCTCCAAACAGAGCCAATCAGGAATGAAAACAAAAACGATGGCGCTGAAATATATTTTGCTTGTTTAACCTGAAAGCATGCGAGATCATCCAAGAGCCCTGAGGGGCATTTCCTACCATTGAGGCAGTCCATCTACCTCTCCCCCCCCTGCACCTCAGCACAGGACATGTTTTACGCTGTGCAGATTTATCTGTGTAGCTCAGCTGCTCAAACACAATATCCTCACTGCAAGTTCCTCACAGGTCAGCGAGGCCTCGAGGAGAAAAGCAAGAAATGGTTCAAATGACATCCTTCAGGATACTTCAGGATCACAAACACATTAGTGTGTTGCCATCACTTTGCTCCACTGTGTTGTTTTCATGTGTTTTTAAGTGGGCTTATTTCACACTTTGTAGTTTTCTGGTCTACAGGCAGTTTGCACATGCATCTTCATTTTGAAATATAAGTGTTTGTTTTCATAGCAGCGTTTGTTTTCATAGCAGCATTTAAGAGGCAAAAAACGTCTAATTATGTGTCATATTATGTCACAATAATGCTCGTCCTAAACCAGCGATTGTGACAACAGTGGAAATGTGTTTTTCCTCTATTTTAATGAAGTCATTTCCTGTGAGGTCAGCAGTGATGTTCAAGGAGATTCCAGTTTTTGAAACACAACAAACAAACAGAGAAAACAGTAACGCTTAACCAAAACAACAAGGCGCACGTCTTCAGCAAAAATAGATTTTGCTTGTGTTCACTGTTACTCATCAAAACTCATATTTATAAGTTATCATACTCACTCTACCTGGATAATTTCTAAGATTTTTACTTCTCTGGATTCATTTTAAATAATTCTTTGTGTTTAAAAGGGATCAGAGTGTCCTTTCAGTCTAACATTTTACACAAAGTCAGTTTCTCACTGGAGGAAAGAAAAGTCCTGTGTGTGTGTGTGTGTGTGTGTGTGTGTGTGTGTGTGTGTGTGTGTGTGTGTGTGTGTGTGTGTGTGTGTGTGTGTGTGTGTGTGTGTGTGTGTGTGTGTGTGTGCTGGTGCCACCAAACATCACATAGCAGCAGATTGCTCAGGGTCTGGGTGGAACAGGATGACAGATAAATGAAAGTGGCATGTGTGTACCCAAACATACGCACACACACACACAGTGACTGTCTTGTCTCCTTATGTGCAGATAAGATTATGTGCATGTAGGTGTGTGTGAGGTAACCTCAGCTCTCCTTCCTTTCATCTTCATGGAAACCCTCTCCTTTTCCTCCTGGATGTCAGTGTCACTATTCCACTGAGTTCAGGCTGAAGGTCGGGGAAACAGTGTGTTCATGTTAAGATCAGGGTTAGTGCAGTAGTGGATGATCAGTGGGCAGGAAGCTGAGCTCAAAAGCTGCTCTGGAGACAGACAGTGTTTGAGCTGAGTCTCACGGATAGAGTTAACCTCCACGACCACTCGGTTTTTCTAAAAGTGCAGAAACCTTTATTATATCCACTTTTACACTGAATTCTCTGATCCAAAGTCAGAGAGAAAAAGTAGGTTTTATGACCTTTATTCTTTTTAGGAACACTGTTATGGGGATGGTGGACCACCCTTTTTGAAATGGTCTATTTTATTTATTTACTTTTTAAATTGCTTTTCTAAACCTTATCCACCTAACCAAAGACTAAATTTTATAACAGAAAACAAGCAAAGAAGAAAAAAATGATAGCATGTAAGACTAGAGACCTGCGACCTGCCCCGTGACCACTGCTCCAAACTGACAGCCTTTTGTGAGGCCAACAGAAAAGAATAATGTGACCATGTGTGCGTGAAACTCTCTCAGTAATGCAGATGTCTTCTTGACAAATGGCTCATGCAGACTTACTCAAATTAAAGAGAGCTGGAAGCTTAATTGATTAATATTCACCTTGTTGCTGGTGACTCATTTAGAGTTAGGGGTGGGGTTGCATTAACATGCACCTCCTTTTAAATTCATATCAAATTTATATCAACCGCAAACTGAAACACTTATGAAAGAAAAAATGCCAAAATGATCTCTTTAAAAAGTCAGATCCTAACTTTAAAGGGGTCCCCAGTGATCTGGTGGATTTAAAGTATCACTTATTATCACTTATGTATCATTTATTATCTATCAATTAAAATTTCAAATGCTTACAGTCCAGATTATGCTCTGTCTTTTGGTAGGTCAAAGTTCAGCAAAATTGAATGCCAACTAAAAAATGTGAATTTTTAGCATCTTGTGTAAATACGCTAATTGTGCCAGTAATCTGGAATTAACCAATGCTTCTCTGGAAAGTGTAGCCAAGGCCCACATGAATTTGTCTCATTTCCCTGCAGAAAACATTGAATATCTGTGATGTCATCCATACTTCTCTACAACTCCCTACATTTTCTGTCAGTTATTGAAAACAGATCTCTCAAACTGGACAACATCAGCTCTAGACTGGAGCACAGCCCCCACTCATATCACCCTTTTAAGCCTTTTTGCATCTTGAGAGCTCCAGCAAAGGATCTACTTACTTCAGCAGAAACTAACTTTTTACAGATTCAGTTCCTCCCCTGTGAGAATAAGTTCAGCTGGTTTGGCAGAGAATTTCTAAGGAACACAAAGATTATGAGCCATTAATATTGATTTCACAATGATGCAGAAAAGCAGAGCGATTTTTCAGCATGCTCTTGGCGTAACAGGCCTCCTTCTGTAACACAACACAAGGGTGGAGGCTGGAAAGCAGCACCGTGATGAATATTAAGGTAACTTCATACTACTTTCTCATATAATTTGCAATATTCCATCACATTGTGCCTTGTTTTCCTGCAACCTTCCAACAGGATGAAGAAGCTGACCTGAACCGTCAGTGGGGAGCAGAAAGTGTGACGCTGACATCAGGAAACAAGTTCTTCACTGTGTCGTTAAAGTCAAACTGTCAAATATACTACAGGGCAGAGCAGTAATGGAAGAAGTACTTTACTTAACACAAAGTAATAATCCAACAGAGTAGAAATACCCAATTACATGATCTGTATTTCAAACTTTACAAGAGGACCACTCACCATCCAGCAGCACAATATTTTATATTACTGGATGGATGCATTTAGAAGTGCTTGAATGTTAATCTACAGCTATTTAGACCTGAATGTTTTGGACTTTGCCAGTGAGAAAATCAGAGGTTTTATTAATTAGAGCTCTGGACACGCTGATGGATGTCACTTTAATGCTGCAGCTGGTGAAGGTGGAGGTAAATTATTGACTTTACACTGTACACAGCACCAGGTTGCCTCATCCACAGGAGTGGGAGAATATGACTGATGGTGCACCAGACTGTGACGCTGCCTCCTGCAATTTATCATTACACTTAAAATCAATATTTAAAAAAAAATGCACACACACACACACACACACACTTTTTTGCGCTTAGATATGCGACGTGTCATTGATGATTTTCTTGCAGTGTATCTCAGGATCATCACATCATGATAACATCATTATTTGGCTATGAAAACGAAGTGAAATCCAAGACCAGAGAGAGCCGACTTTGATTCAGACAAAACAAATATTTTTGGGGCATATCAACTATGTGTCTGCATTCAAGAAAAAACAGTTTTCCCGGGTTTGTCGAGCTGGCGAGTGTGCGCCACTTGCTGGAACAAACGCATGCCGCCCACTGCTGACAAAGGTCAGAATCTTAGAATTAAACACTCAGCAGATTATTTTTGTTTCTATGGTGTGAACAAAGAATTTTAGTCACATCCCCTCCACCCATCCCATCCCATCCCACCCCACCCTACCCCTTTCACAAGGGGAAATAAGGAGCCACTGAAATAGCATTGTGCTGACCACCTCTGTGAATTGTGGGCAGCTCCATCATGTGTCAATCAGATGTCAGGTCTCGTGTTTTTGGAACGATTTCCTCAAAAATTCGAAACTTTCATCCATTAAAATATGTTTGCACGGACTGAATCACTCTGTGTCACTTCGGCGGGGACATCATTCGTAGGCGATCACACTCGTTCTCTTCTGTTTGATACTCCACCTAGAAACCGAGCGGCTCACTCAACAAGAATGCACATAACAGGTTTATGTAATCTAGTCACGTTTTGTTTCTGTATCCTGTGGCAATATGGGAAGTCTATTCAGCCCTGTTGTTCCTACTTCCTCTCCAAACTCCAGGCACCAGCCACTCTAAGGAAAAGCCTCCCCATCTGAGGGAATACCTTTAACAGTTTGAGACTGATGACTGATTTATACTGACCAGAACTCAGACAATTGAGTCTCTACCTCTGTGGCTATTCTTGAACCTAAGGCTGGGTCATCCACCTTCAAGGTGCATGAGTCAGTATCTCTCCTGGAAGGAGCTTTTTTTTTTTTAATGTTTCTATTATAAAGTTCATTGTAAATTCCACTGTAAGACCGTTTCCTGGAGCAGCTTCTCAAAAGATTCCTGAGATTAAAGTCATGAGAGAATCAATCCTGCCAGACTTCAGCCTGGAGTTTGGACCGATCGGTGTCTCACATGTGTGTAATGTTTCCTTGCAGACAGCAATAATTCTCTGACACGTTAACTACACAGCTTGCTACACGGACACCTCTGGAGCCTTCAAAGCTCCTCAAACTCTAAAAGTTTCTTCTTCATCCCTCCACTTTCTACGGTTCATCTGACTGGTTGTAGTTTGCGTGTGGTAGATGATGATAACCTGCTCTTGTCGCTGTCATGTATTTTTTGAAAGTGCCTTCCCCCCTTTCTGAGAGAAAGACTTCACAGAATCAGGTTAGAAAATCCAGAGTTTACAGTCAAACATTTGGATGTCCATCTTAGTGTCTAACACATGAAAGATCCTCAGTACCAGACCGGCAGGAGACCCAAATCCCTGGAAGGGTTGTGTCAGGAAGGGCATCCAGCTCAAAAATCCGTGCCAACATGCGGGTCCGTCTGTTGTAGCAACCTTTTGTAAATAAGAGAGCAACGGAAAGAAGCTTTCAGAGTTTAAAATGCAGCATGCCAAACTTCACTGTAAAGACTTGGTTAATGTTTTTTGGGTGTATTTCAACCCAAAACATGATCTTTTCCTGAAACTAACCAAGTAATTTGGATAGCTAAACCTCTGTGACTGAAAAATAAATGTTATAAAAAGAAAACATTCAGATTTTTCAGTCCTTCACAGCCTGTGAGGTGGCCACGGCCACTCCTGACTGCCCTGCCTGTTCCTGAAGGAAATATCCTCTTCTTTAACAGCTGAATGTGCAAACAGCTAGTTGCTAAATTTCCTCTGGTGCAGTTTATGGTTGTGGTTGGACAGCCAGCTGCTGATGGGAGCCATGACACTGAAGCAGAATACTACAATTGTGGGCGCTAAAACGAAAACTGTGAAGTGAAAGAAACCAAAGCTGAAGGGAGCCGCAGAGCTGGGTGATAAATCTGTGACTTTACTTATTTTATCAGCTTCTGAATTACAAATGTTGATTATAAGCTCTGAATTCATTTGTTCTTTTAGAGCTCTGACAAAAATATGTTGTTAAATATTAAAGAACAATTTGCAGTCAGCCTTTTGAAGCTGTATGTTTTTCTTTCTTTTTTTTTAATGTTTTTTTTTTTGTAAAGGCTGGACTGAGTAAAAAGTCTTTGACTGCAAAGAAAAACAGAAGCTAGCCCTACAGCTTACTGCCAGCAATATTTTGAAACCTAGTTTATTCACTTATTTTAACTGCCTCCGCCTAAAAGTCTTCAAATATCCCACAGTCTGTTCAAATATAAAGGAGGGTCAAGACAAAGACAATAAACGTTTTTAAATGAGAAATGTTCACGTCTGAGGATAAATTAGACATTTTGATGAACTCTCAGCTGTCTTGTGGTGGTTTAAAAATCATAATCCTAGTATAAAAAAAAAAGAAAGAAAAAGAAAAAGAACAGCGTAATACTCAGCAAATATGTTTTAGATGTAAACTCCATTTTATCATTTAAATCGAGAGGGAATAGTCCCCCATAAAGCAGGAGTTTGTGATTTGGTTCATCTTATTAACGTTCACGACTGTGCGTGTTCTTTGATGCACCAGTTTTCTTTGAGATAAGCTTTTTGGACAGCGAGGGGGCTGAGCAATCAGACGGACCTAAACACACTGGAACTTCCTTCCTCGCCTGGTCCTACGGAAAAAGGAAGAAAGAAAAAAAAGCAGCTCTACGCGGTTATAAATGGGGACTATGCTCAGCTTTCAGTCGCTGTATCAGCTTCAGATGCGTCATATACAGACGTCTACACCATCAGGGTCACGATCGGAGGCGTTTTTAAAATCGCACCATGATTCCTAAAACACAGACGCTGCTTTTTCTCGCTGGTTTTCTTCTGCAGGCCGCGGGAAGCGCTCCTTTCTCTGAGCGGACGCTGTTCCAAGAATGAAATTTTGCTTCTTTCAAATCTGTCATGAACTTGAAAGCCGCCGAAGATCTCTGTGGCAAATATAATGGAGAGTTATATGAGCTTCAGCTCCAATGACAAAATTGGTAGTTTAACAGCTCTCTTAAGCGGGTCCAGCGGTCGATACTGGCTCCAGGACGGTCCGACCTGCGCCGCCGTCTCCGTGATGGAGGGACAGAACGCCACAGTGGTGAGGGTGCCGTGCCAAGACACAAAGCTGGACGGAGTTTTCTGCAAGATGCAACAGGTTTGCGCTCCCTGGGGGCTCCAGGAGGCTCACCCGTGACGTACACCTTTATGGAGTTTAAGTTCGACGACTCGGAGGCCTTTCCAGCGGGAACCATCGCTGTAGCGCAAAAGGTTGGCAGTAACTATCCGGACTCGAAGCATCTGTGTTCCTCCGAGTGGTTTAAAGCTCCATGGCCGTGCGAAGTGATGGATGGAGGCTGTCAGAGCAAATGCAATCGTGCTTCATCAATCCATTGCGTCTGCCCCCCGGGGAACATCTCCATCACAACAACATCAGCTGCACCGGAGGCCCGCGCGCAGAGAGCGGGCGGGAATGCCAGCAGGTGGGTGAGAGCTCCGAGTGCAAATGCGCCAAAGGCTACAGGCTGGACCAGGACGGGAAGAGCTGTGTGGACGTGGATGAATGCAAGGAGGAGGGCAGGTGCGCAACTGGGGGTCAGGTGTGTGTGAACACGCCGGGAGACTATGAGTGCAGGTGCAAAGAACACGGCTTCTTTTTGGAGGAGGGAGTGTGTGTAAATGTAGTAATCTGTAAATCCTGCGAGCACGATTGTGTGAAAATCAACGGTGAATACCAATGTGTGTGCAGGGACGGCTTCATGGTGTCACCCTCAGACCCCACCAAGTGCAGTCTGAACTGCACCGAGAGAGACTGCAGTTGCATCTCAAAAGACGGAAGCAGCTGCGAATGCCCCGATGGCTACATTAAAGACACCGTGGACGGCAAACACCATTGCACTGACTTTAACGAATGCGAGGGTCAAGTGATGTGTGACCACGTGTGTGAAAATTTATTCGGGGGTTTCAGGTGCTCCTGCTACGAAGGCTTCGTGCTGCAGGGCAAAGACAAGTGCGTGCGCCCGGAGGCGGAGGAGGAAGAAGATGATGGATCAGGCTCACCTCCTCCAGGGATCACACAACCCAGCACGCCAGCCGGCGCTCACCCGGCTTTACTGCCCTCCTACATCAAAACCGGCAGCATCCTGGGCATCACCGTGTTTATTGTGCTGGCTGCTGGGCTGCTGGGTTTCCTGCTCCGGCACGCTTTTAAACGTTGCGGCAAATTTGAGCTCTCCTCGCTCAAACGACCAGATATAGATATCTTCTACCTGCAGCAGGTGACCACAGAGACCTACAAGAGGCTGTCCTTCGATAAATAGTATAAAAGTGACTCCCAGAAACTTGAATGAACCAGTGAAGTTCTTTAATTTCAAGTCAAGTGCACTGAGGTGCTTCATACACACCGTTCTTACTGCATAGATGGCACACTGTAAAGTCAGAGTATAATCACTGCACATATTAATGATTTTAAGCTGCTGCTGATTTCTACATGGGAGTGCAGTCATTGACCTTTGTTTTACAATAGAACAAATTCTCCTTAGTTTGTATGGAGTTCCATGTGTCCCAAAATTGTGTTGACCAATGTGTGACAAGTCATTTATTTCTCCTCTACTTTGAGCAAAACTGTTTAACAAATCCTCCATTTGCAGCAGCATTTCTGTGAACGCAGCTTTAATTTTGTCCTCCTGCTGTGCTTCCTCTCATTTGGCGGTTTTGTTCAGAATGTTGTCCTGATGTGACTTCAGTGTTTGTTTGTTTTTCATCAGTGCCAACTGGACGTGACTTTCTTCTTGTTATTTGTAAAGAAAAATGAATTGGAATTTCATATAATAATAGCCATAAAAAAATTCATTTAAAATAATAATTGAAACGAAATCAAAAAACTGCCTGCAAAAAAATTTAAGCGGCGTCTAGCACAGCAATCACAAAGACAGAAGATGTCGCGGGGAAAATCTACACGGATGATCTATTTGTTAAAAGTTTTGACACAAATTAATTTACAATTCATCTCAAAGTTGAAACCTATAAACTGTTTTATCACATGTGGAACTGACATAGACAGCGTGCATGGGGGGGGGACATCATTTTTGGCACAAATGGGCCTCCATAAATTACAGTTTGGAGTAGTGTTTAAAAGGCAACACGCTGTTATACTGATAGAAATCTAATAGTAATGGTACTAAAACGTTAGTGTGCAGTAGTGTTTCATTCCCAACGAGCTCAGAATGTCCACGCTGTCCTGATGATGTCAGCTGTTTGCTGTATTTGTGAAGCTCTCAGACCTTCTCGGTTTGCGGTCGCGCTCTATTTGTGAAGGAGTTAAAATTGTTGCAAAATTTGAAGACTTACTGCAGCTGATGTTTGCTTGCAAAATCTCTCACAAACACAGTCATGTCGGTTTGAAAGGGACCACTTTTAACCCTCAACAGCAGCTGTGCTCCGACTCCAATAAAGATAACGAGATATTAGAGCTTCCTTAAAAATCATTTAAACCATATAAATGCACAATAACCAACGGACTGCTTCCTCTGAGTACATCCCTAAATTCTCTTTATGTATGATATCACTGGATATTAAACTGTGATTTTTTTATTTCAGTTTTTTTTATTGTTGGGACATGTGACAAAAAAATGAGAGATTGTGTCTGATAAATGAGTAGGGATGCACCGATATATCAGCTGAATATTGGTATCTGATGACTCTGGCCTTGTGGAAAAAAGTGTTGCATCCTGAAGGACTGTCACTACAACAGAAACCATTTGAACATTCACTGAGTTTTGTCTATTTTTGTCTCTATGTATGAGAACGAAAATACATTTTATGTCTCTCACTACTGTCTGTGCACTGCTAACACTCATCACTTACCTGAGGTTGAATGTTATTAGCGTTACTGTATAACAGGGCGATCTGTACAGATCATGAATGTAAATCTGTGCTGCTGTGATTTCATGCATAAAAGCTGCTCTGAAAAGAGATTTGCGACTCATACGACTCTGTGCAACAGGCTCGGTGTTTGCGTTCTTTTGTCTTTGATATTTTTGAAGTCAATATTAAATGATTCGCATTATTACATTTTCCTTTCTTTTCCCCAGAAAATAGCTGGTGTGATACGGTTTAAATTCCTTTTGAATCATTCACTTTGGTCTACAGGCCACTGATTATTACAGAATTTATATTTATATTATTTTTCTTATGAAGGCATTGACCTGACTCTGCACCAGCGATTACAATTTGAGAGATGGGGTCTTGAATGAAAGGGGTCTTGATGGGGTACAGAAATTGTTCTGTATTCCTATTTCTCATATATTCCTGCACAAATTGCAAAAGTTGCACTTATATTTATACAGTCATCCCTCTTTTTTTTAACCTGGTTTTATTCTATTTTATTTTTTTTATTTTATTTTATGATATTTTATGTTTTTATATCTTATGGTTTATCCAGCTGTTTCATGTTGCGACCTAACATGCATCGTAATTTCGTTCTGCAGTGCATCACTGATGTTGTGTGGAACGACAATAAAGATTATCTATCTATCTATGAACAGAAATTGCCAAGTGGCAGAAAGATTAATTCCTATATTTGTATTTTCAAATTCCTCCTCTGTCCTTCATGGAGGAGGCTTCCAGAGCCAGCAAGAGGCATAAAACCTGCTGAATAGGCCCCAACACAGGCTGATAAATGTATATGTGCTGTGCATGTGATATATTAGTAGTAATCACACAAGCCAATGCAAAATATTGTGATAAATATGTTAGCAATCTGACTTAACCCTGTGGTTTAACCATTTCCCCGACTCTGCCTGTGTCAGAGCAGTGGTCACATTCAAACACACTTGACCTGTTGCCAAGGAGACTGCAACAAGTATGCCCCACCACCATCCAAGAAAAAGGCAGAGAGAGAGAGATTTATCCCTCTGGGTGTGAAAAGCAACAAAAAGAGAAACAGGAAGAAAAAAGCAGCAGGATCAGTGATAAAGGTACGATTCCATGAGTTTCTTATCATAAACATTTACTCACAATGACATCAGTGAAACAGAAGCATCAAGCAAGCAGACTAAAGGGCATCATGTGGTCTTCATGTTTTACATATTATAATGTAAAATACTGCATTAACTGGTTGCACTGTTGTTACTGATTAGGCTGCTTTTTCTGTAATGAAACGTTTTCTGAACTGTCACATATTCACGGGTCTGCCTTTGATCCTCAGCGGATCCCACTGCCAGGCTGTGACTCGGCTCTGATAGCAGCCTCACTTTACACACATTATCATTCTGCAGTTTTTGCAGTTATATTCCAAAATTGTTGCACCTCAGTTAGCTAGCTGTGCCATTTAGTAAAACCTGCTTTGCATGTTATTTTGCTTGTTTTCTCTGACGTATTGAAGTTTGCTGTAAGTTGGTAAAATGAACTCATCTTGTTCACCTATTTCCCCAGAGGCACCGCCAGAAGATTTAGAAAAACCAGCAACAACATCTGCTCGTGATGCTTCCCTATGGTGACAGCACAACAGGTGAGTTTTCCTGCCAGGTTAAAATGGACTAGCCTGCAACATATTTTTATTATTGACAAGCTATATCACTTTATATGACAAGACACAGGTTGTAGTTTTTGATTTTTTATTCCATCTCCGCAAATGAGGAGCACCTTTCCTAATGAAAAGGTTGTATTTTAATTATTTAATGGGTTTTTCTATTTATGTGTCTATTTAATTTATTTGTCTATTTTTACATTTGCATTTTATATATGAAAATAATATTTAGATTTATGTTAAATTGCTGTTGTAATGTGTCCTTTTGCATCATCTGCTACTTCACTGCTAATTCAGTGTGTGTGGGGGGGTAAATCAAACACTGTTTCGGGCCCCATGACATCGGAGGTTCTGAAAGGAGAGCAGTCAGAAAATGTCCTTACAGATGATAAAAACAAGCCAAAGATGAATGAAATTCTGCATTTAAAATTGTATCTCTTGTTTCACATAAAAGTTAACAACTGTTAACCTCCTTCTCATTCTAACATTTCTGATGATTTTAGAAAGACTAAAAACTGTTACCTGGGGTAAAAGTCTGACCCCAAAACTGCTACGCTGCTCGATATCGGACATGCTATGCTGGAGGGATGGGAGGGGCTATTGTAAACAGGGGGGCGTTGGACGACCCGCCATCCCCCCCCCCCTTACGTGCGCGCGGCTTCTCTGCGTATGTGCGTAAAAGCCGTGCGTAATTGTGGGGATGTGGTCTGCCTCGCACAGAGTGCTGAGGGTCATCGTGAGGCGCAGCTGTCTGATTAAGAGCGACTTCCTTCCTCCGTCGGGACACTGACATGGAGTTGATGGTTTATAAACGTGAGCGAAATAGTTCCTCCAGCAAACAGGCCCATAGACTGCTTGGACGCGCAAGAACCTAGAGGAGCACAGCCGACGTTTTCAAACATGAATCATATCATGGGGTTATTTGTCCTCCTGTTGGTTTCGCTGCTGGAAGGAGCCAGCAGCGTAGCGCCGAATAGCGGATACTGCATTGATAACCAGTGTTTCACTGTGTTCAGAGACCTGTGCAATTTCAACACAGCGCGAGAACAATGTAGAGACGAAGGTGGTCACTTAATGACTGTGCGCTCATCTGTAGCACACGATGTTCTTTCTGTTCTACTGGGGAACTTTACGGGGAACTTCTGGATCGGTTTACATCTAACACTCGGCTGTCCAGACCCTGCTGCCAAGCTGAAGGGCTACGAGTGGGTAACCAAAGACAGAGAAAGCGACTTTTCCAACTGGCTGTCAAGCTTTGACAGCAGCTGCTCTTCTGACCGCTGCGTCTCAGTTTCCCCAAAGGGCGACTTTAAATGGAGCCAGAAACCATGCTTGGATCAAGCGTCTGGCTTTCTCTGTGAGCACGCCTTCAGTGACATGTGCAAAAGTCTAGCAGAGTCACCAGGCGAGTCTGTCATGTACACGACTTCTCTTGATTTCGCGGGTTACGATTTGCTGTCTGTGCCTCCTGGAACCACCGCTCTCCGGACGCCATCCGAGACTAAATATCTCTGCTACGAAGAGAAGTGGCAGCCGGCGCCGTGGAATTGCGAGATACTGAAAGGCGGGTGTGAGTATAAATGTGCAGCGCATCCCGGTAGCGCGCCTTCCTGCTACTGCCCACCCGGACAGAAAATTAATCCCTTAAATAAAGTGAGCTGCGAACCGCACCACACGGGCGACCCGTGCCTGGCGATGAGCTGCGAGCACGCCTGTTACCAGAATGGAGGCTCCTATACATGTGTGTGTGATCCAGGCTTTCAGCTGGCGGAGGACGGCAGGTCTTGCGTGGACTTCAATGACTGCAGTGACCCGCGGCAGTGTCCCGGGGACGACTTAGTGTGCGTCAACAAACCCGGCGGGTTCGACTGCGTCTGCAAGGATGGATACGAGATGCGCGGCGGCCTGTGCGTCGACAGGAACGAGTGCGCGTCTGGTCCGTGTGAGCACGAGTGCCAAAACACCCCTGGTAGCTACACGTGCTTGTGTTATTATGGATATAAACAGGACCCATTGTCACCGAATAAGTGTAAACTTTTCTGCGATAAGGAGGAATGCCCTGCAGAGTGTGATCCGAATAATAAGTTCCAGTGTTACTGTCCTGAGGGTTACATAGCAGAGGAGAGGGCCGACAGTACGGTCTGCATAGACATGGACGAGTGCCCCGACTCCCTCTGTGAGCAGAATTGTATAAACACTTTCGGGAGCTACGTGTGCGACTGCTCTCGAGGATATACGCTAGTTGACGAATACAAGTGCGTAAAAAACGAGGTTGACTACACAGAAGGCTCTGGAGTGACCACAAACATTCCCACAATAGCACATGTACCATACCCAGGTCCTACCAGGCAGCCCTCGGGGGTGCCACCTGGGGCTCTGGCGGCAATAATAATTTTCACTGTGGTTTTTATCGTGCTGGTGGTCTTTCTGGCTGATCGCATCCTCAACCGCAGGAGGAAGACGAGGAGCAGCGGTGCGCTAAAAGCTGCGGAGGGTGAAGGTCAAGGCTTACATCGCGTGAACAGTGAAAGCTGAGCTTTGCAGAGACGGTTTAAGCGTGACATGTGAATGTGAAGTAACAGTTTTTGGAAGGTTGCAGTTTCCGCAAACAATAAGAAAAAAAATGAAGGAACATGATCATCTCTCAGAAGGGAAGGTCACTATGAGTCCACAGTACGACAAAAATATGATACAAATAGCACAGTTTTCTTTGAGGAAGGACATTCCCTACATTTCATTTACTATTCAAAGACAGATGCCATGTAATGACAAAGGACTTTGCCTTTTTTGAAATTCTAAGCTATTAATAAATAAATAATAAATAAATGTTTGGGTTTTTCCTTCTACGTTTTTTTCTTTTCCTGAATTGATGAAACACATCCTGCCACCCTTGAAACCGAATGCACAGCACCCTGAACCTGTTCAGTCACCCTAAACACTTTTTACGCCCTTGGACACAATTTGCAGAGCTTATTTAATTTTACTGAAAAGCCGTAAACGCTCATTTTGCACAGTGATGCATAAAGTGATGCATGAAGTCAACAGCAGGAAGGAGAAGTTAAACACAGCTACAGCACATTTCTTAAATAGAATTACTCAGAATAGTTTAATGCTGCTGCTAATCATGTGATACCTTCGATATAAGCCAGCGAGAGTCGGCTAAAATTTGATACCAATGAATGGAAACAATGTGAAAGGAAGATGAGCGCAGTCATTTCAGGGGACATTTGAGTGACTGATAAATCATGTTCTTGTTCAGAGAACACACACTCACAGGAAATAAAAAGGAAGAAAGTAAACAAGTTTTCTATTCCCTCCTGAAATAAACATCTGTTTTATTTGAATAAATATGAGCAGTTTTTCTATGATCCACCAATGAAAGTCTTCACCTTCATATTTTCCTAATGCAGCGTGCTATAATGTTTGTATAAGCCGCATTGGAAAGATGCAAAAAGGTGGACGAGGAGGAAGAGTGACTGATCATTTTAGCGTAAAAACGTGAAATCTTTGGCTCCTTCCATACCATCAGGAATTGAGCACACAGGTACCTTTTAGGCCCCTGAAGGTTATTATCTATATTAGATACTATCATGTAATTTTTGTTGCCCAGCATCCCATTACATATAGGCTAAAATGACTTATTTGTAGTGTTAATGCACCTGTAACACCTTATAAAAGCACGGTATCATTTTTTCACAATCATAACATTGGATCTAGCAAATAATGAATATATACATTTTTTACATCTCCAAATTGTGATGTTTACAGTATCACCATTACATCATTTGAAACATTAACTCGTGAAGTCAGGTTTACTGTATTTAGGGACTACATCAGAAGTTTAACGGCAGATAAATAACTGCATGAATGTCCTTTAAGGCGATGGGATTTCAAGACACGTGAATTATCCATCTGGTTTTTCCCAGCATGTCTTTTTGGGTTTTATTTTTATTTTTATTTTTGTCAGGTGCATGTACGCAAACCATAATACCATAATAAAAGGTAAGTTAAGAGAGTTTATGGGTGAATATGTTATTTAACAAAATCTTGCAAAGATTTTGTTAAATAACATCACACACTTAATTGGGGGGTGTAGTATCTGGCTGATGTGTACACTTATTTTTTGAGACATGGTCCTTTAATTGTAGCGAGACGTGAATATATTCTGCTGAATTTAAACAAACTTATCTTTAATTTATATAAACAACATCTGCCAACTCTTTTTCTTTCTTTCTTTCTTTTTCTCTGTGCTTTCATCCCTGTGATTATCAGTTTACCAACAGCACATACAGACCAAACGATACTGTGCAAAGAAAAAAGTGGAAGTAAACCTTCATGGCTAAAAACAGCATATACAGTTATATAAGTGGACACTTTCAACATTTTCTCATGCAGTACAAATGTCTACACCGGAAAAGCTGCATCCTTCCTTTATCATTATGCGGGATGAGAAATGTGTGAAACTGGGCTTCATGAGTGCGCCATCATGTGGAGAAAAAGGTGACTTACGGGCGCAGGGGAGGACCCGGGTCCAAACTTTGCTTCAGGAAACGTTACTGTTTACAGTGATGAGTCACACATAAATGGTTCCTTCCCCTCACGCTGCCTATCTATTATGCAGAAAGTCAGATTCAAAGCTTGATTTCCAAATATAAAACTTGAAAGTCACATTTCAAAAACATATTTCCATGTCGTTTGTGGTTGTCGCCCAGCAGTAATCCCAAAATCTGTAATGATGGTTCCTTAGCCTCTCAAACACATATTTCAGTGGTTCCTAAATGATGTTCCACAAGATTTTGGAACAAACACACTTAGTGTAATATGGAAGTACACAAAAAGTTGATGTATTTTTAATTTACTGCATCAATGCTATATTTTTTATTCCTTTAAGAAATTGTCTGTCAAACAGAAACTTAGAGCATTTGATGTGTGGTGGAATCATGACAGTGTCAGCAAACCAAAACCAGTGCAGATGACCCATCATACACTGGTAAATGGACTGGTTCTTGTATAGAATCAGTATTTTAAGCGTCTTCATTCACCCATTCACACACACGTTCATGTAAGCACTTTTTCCTATACTTCCTCATCTAAGTACTTTCTATCTTCACAGCCATCCCTGCTCAAAAAATTAAAAGAACACTTTTTTTAATCAGAGTATAGGATCAAGTCTCAAGAGCATAGAGGAAATTCCAGGAGACAGACAGGACCGGGATCTGCAGCCCACTGGTGTGAATGTCTCTGACCAAACAATCAGAAACACACTTCCTGAGGGTGGCCTGAAGACCCGATGTCCTCTAGTGGGCCCTGTGCTCACTGCCCAGCACCGTAGAGTCTGATTGGTATTTGCCATAGAATACCAGAATTGGCAGGACCACCACTGGTGCTCTGTGCTGTTCATAGATAAAAGCAGGTTCACTCTGAGCACATGTGACAGATATGAAAGGGTCTGGAGAAGCCGTGGGGAACGTTATGCTGCCTGGGACATTGTTCAGCATGACTGGTTTGGTGGGACGTGCAGACCTATACCCTGACTGCTATTAGGTATAGGGTTGAAATCCTTGGACCCATTGTCAGACCCTACAAATGGACCTGTTGTACGACAATGCCTGCCCTCATGTGGCAAGAGTATGCAGGTAGTTCCTGGAGGATGAAGGAATTGATACCATTGACTGGCCCCCATGCTCACCTGGTCTAAGTCCAATAGAACACCTCTGGGACATTATGTTTGGGTCCATCTGATGCTGCCAGATTGCACCCCAGATTGTCCAGGAGCTCAGTGATGCTCTGATCCAGATCTGGATGGAGATCCCCCAGGACACCAACTGTTGTCTCATTAGGAGCATGCCACATTGTCAGGCATGCATACAAAACTGTGGGGGCCATACAAACTACTGAGTACCATTTTTGAGTTGCTGCAGTGAAATTTCTGCAAATTTCCTCACTATCTGGGAGCCTTTTGATAGAGGCTATAATTGATCCCTCTGTTGTTTGCCTTAAATTCCCTTCCACCAAGAAGATTCACCCCATCTGTCATGTTGCTCCAATTAAAACAGTCTCTTCCAGTCCCTTGTGACCTACTGATCCACCTCCATCTCCTCAGGTGCTGGACGGTGTAACAGTTTACACCGTTTGCAATCTTCTGGATGCCCATCAGCGAGGTCAGATCCTCCAGTACCTTCTGGACTTAGAGGGTTATGGACCAGAAGAAAGGTCATGGATTCTCCAGTCCTTCATTTTAGACCCTTCTCTAATCACAGATTTCTACAGGGAGCATTCAGATGAGTCGAAAGGCTGCCTGGAGGCAATCATTACAATTTGCTTTTCTGTTTTCTCTAATCTTTTGCTATAAGTTGAAGGTGGAGTTGATGGGCAGGCTTCACACCTTGGGCCAACCCTGGGTGGAGTCTCTTCCTGTGAGCCATCCTTCATACACTCTTTTCCACATCTGTCAATCATGTGATGAGGATATCAAGGCTGGAAGTGTCAGCAGTTTTCCGCCAGACTCTCGTTGCTACTACGGTGAACACTAAGTTAACAGTTGCTCGCAAATATTTGTCTACACTAACTCAGACTCTGTACCTGCTCAGAGATCCTGCCTACCCATCGCTCAGCCTCCAGCCAAACCTATCTGTTTGTAGTCTGGTCTCTGTAATCTGTTTAAGGAAGGACTCACCTGCCTGCCCACTCTCTGCCTGCCTCCTCTGCTCTGTTCTGGAAACCCACCGCCCACATGCAGAGCCTCTATCAACTGTGTGTCGCCTCTCTGGCAGAGCTCCCGTGTTCAGAAACTTCAGGACTACAGAAACTCCTGGCCACCAGTCTCATACCTGAGAGTGTTTTGCCATTTCTTAATAAACCTTATAAATCTCACGACTGTATGCTTTTTGGACCTGTTTTTTACTGGATTGTGACAGTAAAAATACATAAAATACATGCAGGTCTCATAGTAGGTCCAGATGCTTAAAATGGGCTGTCAAAGGTGCATCTGTATAAGAACACAATCACAAGAACTAATGACGTGTCAGCTGACATTCTGTAAAGGTGATTGTGCACTGATATGAGTACAGGTGTGCCTTAAAACCTTGCTGATCTCTTGGGTGTGACTAGATACAAACAGTTAAAAAACAACATTGCCATAATCTTTCCCTCAGACTGTTCAGAGTGCAGCTTTTATGAAGTAATCAATCAAACTCTCTGTGATTCCCACTGCTTCCCATTTAAGTTTTCCTACTCTCCCGCTGCCATTATCAAATTTATCACATTCATGTTTTCTTCAAACCTTAAATCAGATGGGTAGCAGCACCGGAAGACCACACTGGGTGGATGGAAATATGTATGTGGGCTACAATAGCCACAGCATGTGGGTGCACACCCAAAAGATGCACAGAAATGCGTACATGCAGCCTGCCCCTCTCCGTCTCTCTAAGACACGCAAGTAGCGTCAGACAGCATGTGTCCAGGTCAGTTAAAAACACTATAGCTAAAACATGCACACGCTAGCCTGTTTGCATTTTGCAGATAGTTAAGTATTCGTTTGAAAGTTGGAGCTCACTCTATATCCCACTCTGTTTAAAAGATGTACAAATTTCAGTCACTAATGCGACACCTACTGATATGCTGATACTCACTGAAAAAAGATGCAATATTATGTTAACACACAGGCTACAGTTATGAATACAGATGACAAAGATCACACAGTTTGCCAGACATAAAATTGTGTTTTTGCACCAACAAGGTGATTTCAAAGAGCTATTAGCCCAAACTTTGCTTAACTCCGCATGGTGTGTCGTTAAAAGATTTGAGGAACTGGAAAAGAAATGTGTGTGAATGGGTAAATGCAAACGTGTTGTATAACGTGCTGCATTTCAGCCAGGAATGAATGCAGAGCAGATTTTGATCCAACATGCAACAGCATCTGGAAAGCATCCAAACAACAACGCCGGGAGAACCGTTCCTAAAGACTACTTAAAGAAATGAGAAGAAAGGTTGGTCACAGCAAATGTTGACTTTCAGGCTTGTTAGAACTGCACCATCTCTGTTTGTGCCTTATGCACTGTAATTCAATTTCCCATGCTCACGCAGGACTTCTGCACAGTGTGCATCAGTAGCCATATATTTAAATACATACATGCTACATGCTAATACAACTAGAAGGGGGTACAAAGAGGCTGGGCAGAGGGGGGCAAAGTTGAAAGAGGAAGGAAACATTTGATCGCTTGTGAAATTTCGACTCTGCTCAGTGTTGTCAGCAGAGTGTGTTGTGACAGGTCTGCAGGAAGGAGTGACTCTCCCCAACTCTTCCCACTCTACAAACACCGCCCGTTTCTCGGCCAGTTCGTGCTGTACAGGTAAGATTTTCACTTCGTTATCTATGAGCCGGAACCTTTACTCCGCCTCGTTGCTGAAAGTCGTCCGTTGTTTCCGACTCCAATAATTTCATGATCATCGCGCTGCGCAATAAGCCTGTAAATGTGACGTAGAGCTCCGACTGTGAACACGTAACAAACGACTGCTGAGATTTAAGCTATCAGGGAAACGCCAGGAAACAGGTAATATGTAACGGGGGAAGATTTCGCCCTCATGTACTACAGCGCTCAGCCCAGACACGACACACCAGAGCAGTGTTTCCCACGGTGCTGCGGACCCCTTTAAAACCACAAATCCCACGGCCCCGCCTCCCGCTGGGAAATTTTCCTTCTTCACTCTCATCAAAATACAGGAGAAAATTATGGATTTCCTTCACATTTTGATTAAAAGCATAAACAACACAGGCTGATAGCTATAAATTGCTAATACTACCCAGTCATACAGCACCAGTCAAAAGTTTGTGTACACACCTGTACAAACTTTTGACTGATGCTGTATGTCAAGTGCTAATGCCAATATGGCCAATATGTGTCATTAACTGGACGGAGGAAGTACTCGCTTGCGGGACACAGAATCCAGAAAAGCAAACACTTTATTGTGGAGGCAGATGCGAACTGGGAGAAAGAAGACAGTTTTCCCTCTGTGGTCTCCACTGGTACCGGGTCGAAGGATCCGTGGGCGCACACACGCACACTAAAACATCCTTAGCCCCTTAGCTCTGGAATGGGTTGGGTCTGCAGTAGTAGGGGGCGGATCGATCCAAATATCGATAATGTCGATACCAACGTTGGTATTGATATTGATCAATACCAGTGTAATGAGATCGATACTTTAGCTGCAGTTTCGTTAAAGATGCGAGCTGACTGTCTAAGTGCCGCTCCTTTCACAGCACAGAGTAGGCACACTTCCCCCACAGTGTTTTGATGTTATACCGTCATGTGACGCGTAACATATTTTACTTGGGAAAAAAGACATTTGTTTTAAATGTTTTATAACGTTGTGGAAAAGATCCAGAAAATTAGTGAATGAAGGGATATTTTTAATTCCATTTTTGTATTATACTTTCTGAAAACTCTACCTGGAAAAAAGTTTTAATTTGTTCTCGAGTGATCATTTTGTACATTTTATTTAAGAAAAAAAATCCAGACATTACCAATGTATGGTGAAAATTGTTTTGTCACTTTTGTATTGTTTCAGAACAAAAACTTTTATTTTGATAAAGTATTCTCTATTTACCTATAAACTTTGACCAATTCTATCCTGGGTTTTAACTAATTAATGATCCAAAGGGGGGAAAAAATCACAAAACACTTAAATGTCATGAAAATTCTTCATAATTATTAAAAAGTATCTGTATCAGTATCGGCGATACTGGCCCTGTATTTACTTGGTATCAGATCGATACCAAATCTCGCAGTATAGCACACCACTAGTCTGCAGGGAATTTGAACCGAGTTTCAATCACTGAGCTGAGGGAGGACACCTTCCACAGTAGAGATGTGTCGTTTGCAAAAGAGCCGATGCTTGGTAGTGAATCAGAAGAGCCGACTCCCTAATTTCTCATTAGCTCTGCTCACAAACCTGAGGACAGGGGCAGAACTGATGGGCACATTATGCAGCCAATCACACAGGGGGACATGGGATTGTACCATTATGTTAAAACAGAGGGGGAGATAGATGTTCCACTGTGTGTGGGTGTAGTCCAGGTACAGACAGCAAGACCGCGGGCGACAGTGGTGCAAAAACACGTGAATATGAGTGATACTCGTTAAAGACGCGGCATTAGGCTGCAATTTAAGGAAACTGGAAATAGCAGAGCAGAGTGCCATCATTGCAAATTGAAAATTACAGTGAGAGCAGGTTCCACTACAAACCTGCACTGACAAAAACTGTCCATCCCTTGGTGCAGTTGGAGGAGAGAGGCCAAGCTAGGTCTCTGTCTACCAACCCTGGTGAGTCTGGTACCAAAACAAGCAACAACTGTTGCGGCATCCACTGCCCTCCCCAAAACTGCAACTATAACCTGTCCTACTGCAACACAAGCAAAATAATAATAAATATTCATAATAATTAATGATTATAAGTAATAATAATAACAATTAATTTTTTTTGCTTATTTAGTCTAAAATATGAGGCTACAAATGAAAGGAAGTAAAGAGCCGTTTGGGAGCTGAAAGCCGGCTCTTCTTTGGGAGCCGAGCCTAAAGAGCCGGCTCTCTGAAAAGAGCCGAACTTCCCATCACTATTCCACAGCAGCATGTACACAAAACACGCCCACAAACACAGTGGCGCAAAAAGTGGGTAGGCACTATATACAATGCATAGGGGCGCTGCACAAAGGTGGGTGGGGGGGTGGGGCGCCAAAGCGATGCGGGGAAATTATTTCTCTAGTCAGCATTTTCTGTATTTAAAGATGGAAAGGCTAAAAATGTGTCCGCATACACCTCAGAAAGTATATAGCTGCGCCCCTGCACAAAGACGTAGAACGGAGCGGGACAACAAGGAAAAAGAAAAAGAAACCGGTGGCCAGCAGGGGGCGCTCCGGGGACCATGACACTGCCACGCACGGGACACAAAGTTCAAAAGAAGAGCAGTACATTTGGATCCGAGTAATGAGCAATATCACAAACTAACCACCTCCTATTACCAGTTTTAATTCACTTTTTATATAAATAAATGCATTTATATAAATAACTATACAGATTGAATTTCTGTTATGGCAGCGTTCGACACTTTGGGAACCACTGTACTAGAGAGCAGCTCATCATGCAGTTCCCTACGTTCTTTTAGAAAAACATATTTAAAATGTAATGAATAATATCCAATGCTGTTGCTTTGAAAAAACTAGCCGCTAGAAAAGTTGCAAAGAAAAGCTAAGACTGCTAACATCTCCAACGTTTCAGATAGCTTGCACAGGTTCTGTTATCCTCCAGATAAATACAAATCTGCTCCCAGTGGTGCATAAACTAAACTTTTGGTCTGAAATCAAACAGAAATTTAATCAGACACTTTCTGTAGACTAATAAAACTTAAGGATCAAACATTTTGCCAGCACAAACACTAATATAATGAAACCATATCAAGAGTGGAGGGTGGCGGGTGCAGCACCAGTAACAATCTCTGCAATATGACACATTCTGCTGTCCATATTAGCTCAAGGCAAACATGCCAGCTGTTCAAATGGAGCTTTATTATCCGAGCTGACACTGGCATTTATTTGACTCACCTCATTAAACGTTCACATACCTGCCTTTTGTTGCAAATATTTGTTCAGCTACAACAGTGCAACACATTTCCATTGTTAAATATTTATTTGTTTTTTCTTTGTCGATATCTGCGTAGGTTGAGGACAGAATGTGGATGCTGATCCTTCAGTTGATTTGCACTGGTTTGTACCTAAAGGTATGTTTATAATACTGACTACATCACTGACTTCAACATACGTGGGAATACAGGATATAAAGGCAATAAAAGAGTTTGTGCAATTCTAATGAGCTTGAAAGTCAATATTGTGTGTGACCACCTTTATTCTTAGCTCAGCCTGAACTCTCGGAGGCAGCTTTCACATAATATAATTTAAGCAGACTTCAGGAACACTCAAAGCTCTTCTTTGGATGAAGAATTCTCTGTCAAGATGATCCCACACTGCTTCAATAATGCTGAGGTTTCTCTGGTGAGGCTGATCCATGGCTGATGGAGTTCCATTGTGTGTCAATCAATTTTGACAAGCTCTCCAACACCACTGGGTGAAAAAATGCAGCCCCAAACCATGACAGAGCCTCCACCATGTTTTACAGACAGCTGTAGACAGTCACTGTTGCACCTCTCTCCTGACCCTCCTCCATACATACAAGAATATGAACAAAAATTTCAAATATGGAATCATCCTTGTTGCCACTGATTTTCAGTTCTTGAATAATTTTGCATACCTCAGCCTTTTCTCCCTGTTTCACATCCTTAAGAATGGCTTCTTGACAGCCACCATTTCTGATGAGGCTTCAGTGAACTGTCGGTGGATCGGCCGAAGGGGCAGATGCATCTCTCAGGTCCTGTGTCGATCTTTGCTGGATTTTTTCCTATTTCTTTAGAACGTGACCTTCAGTTAATGTTCATCGTCTGTAGATAGTTTTTTTTAAGCCTGCCACTTATTCTTTGGCCCTTTATTTGTCCAGCTCCTCACAGCCTTTAAGGACCCATTGCACATAATGCTGAGTTATGCACAATTTTTGGCTAATAGCTCTTTGGAAATCACTTTGTTCGTGCAAAAATACTATTTTATGTCTGTCAGACTGTGCTATATTTGGCATTTTTCACTGATTCAACTAAAAGAAATGGGAACAAATGATGTGTTTTTGACAGACCACTAGTAACAAAGTGTTTAAAGATACAATTTAAAATTGGCTCTTTGCTAAATTATCTGTTATGTGTAGACACAACACTGGTTCATCCCTTGAGTTCATTGCCTTAGGTTAATGTTAAGTGCCTTAATAAATAAAAACATGTCTCTGAAAAAAGTCAGGTACAAGGACTGGACTGAAAATGATTGAAGAAGCCGCCAGTGTCCAAATAAAAACTTTGAAAGACCTTCAGAAAGCCCGGAGAACTACTGCTTAAGACCACTTTAAAAAATGGCAGGAAAATCTGGCTCCATGGAAGTAAAATATAAAGAAATTAATTTGCATATATGCATATTCCAAACAGGGTAAACAGTAAAAGAGACAGATGTTAATCAAGCCCCAAACCTATCCTCAGATATAGATGGGTGCTGGCAATTTAATAGAATAAAAATAAATAACATGGTGCACTTAGCTGCTGTTTGGCCAGCAGCTGGCATTTTTAAGGAAAACCACATAATCAGACTACATTAATTGGTTCAACTTTTACAAGGTAAAAATAGTGACTGCAAGACAAATATATTTGTTAGTGAAGAGTTAGCTTTAGCCAGTTAGCATCACAGGTGAACTAACTCATTACTGTCAATAGTAAGAACATATGGACCAATGAGGGTCAGTTACCATCTAATCTTCACGCTATTTCTGTTGGCCCAGGGCTTACGCTGAACACTGCTGCTGTTCCCTTGTTGCTATTAAACATGTACTAGGAATTCAGGACAACTCTTAACCACAGCAACACACCATCACACTGGGTTTACACTTTGTAGCATGAACATTGGTTTTTCAGCAGGACCATGAACAAAAACACATCACGATGCTATGCAAGGGTTATATAATCAAAAAGTAAATGAAAAATCAAAGAGTAATAGAGTGGTGTGGTGCATGGCCTGGAGTCCTTAATCCACACCCAGTGATTATGCGGGTCAAAACTTTTAGACTAATCTAATCTAATTAGATTAGATTAGATTAGATTAGATTAAACTTTATTAATCCCTTCGGGAGAGTTCCGTCAGGGAAATTAAAGTTCCAGTAGCACTTTTTACATTATAGGCACACAAGCAGAAATATAGTTGGAAGAAGCTGGAGAAGTTCCACATAAAGATCTCATAAAGCTGATTCAGAGCAAAAACTTTGAGGGATTATGAAACATGTTTTTGATACTTTTTCTTATGAAATAATTCCATATATGTAATTTTGCAGTTTTGATCTCTTGATTATTATCATGGTAACCTTTCTATCTGCAGGTAACTGTATCCTATCAACCATGCGATTTGAGTGGACAAAGTGCTTCGTGTAGCTTTCAGAACCACTGCTGGGTTCCTGCTCTGCCCCCCAACATCACCTACCTCTTTCTGGGACACAACTATATCAGTGAGATCAACAGCACCTCGCTCAGAGACTTTGTGGAGTTACAAGTATTAGATCTTGGAAGTCAGAAGGGAACGCTCGTCATAAAGAACAATGCTTTCCTCCGGCAGAGAAAATTAATGACATTGGACCTAGGCGACAACCGGGGCCTTAAGCTGGAGCCGAGGGCATTTGCAGGACTGTTAAATTTACAACAACTGTCTTTGTATTATTGTGACTTGACAGACTCCATACTATCGGAAAGCTATCTGGAGCCACTTTTGTCCTTGGAAGTGCTTGATATTTCATTTAACAAGATAGTGAGACTCCAGCCAGGTTTGTTCTTTTCAAGATTCAAAAGGTTCACACAGCTGATCCTCAAATTGAATAAGATCGAAAACATATGTGAAGAGGATCTCGTTGGTTTCAGGGGTAAAACATTTGAACTCCTGGACTTGAGCTCCAGTGGTTTAAACCAAAATTATGAATGGGGAAGCTGCGGGAACCCTTTCAAAGGTTTGTCCTTCAAATTTCTTGATTTAACCTCCAGTGGATTAAATGTGGACCAAACTAGACAGTTTTTCAAAGCAATAGAAGGGACTCCGATTTATCATCTTAAATTCTCTGGAACCATTGGCAAAGGGTTTTCACACAATAACATCCCAGATCCAGATAAAGGCCTATTTGAAGGGCTGAAAAACAATTCAGTTAATATTTTAGATCTGTCTAAAAACTGCATATTTGCTTTGCAGAGTGCTGTTTTCAGTCACCTAAGAGATGCAAAGATGATCGATGTGTCCCAAAACAAAATCAATCGGATTAAAATAAATGCCTTTGATGGTCTTCAGGATCATTTAATAATTCTCAACCTGTCATCCAACCTTCTAGGAGAAATACATTCTCACACATTCACCAATCTGGATGAACTTAAAGCTTTGGATCTGTCCCACAACCACATTGGTGTGTTGGGATACCAGGCATTCAGTGGTCTTCATAAATTACAATATTTATATTTGACATCAAACTCTCTGCGAACCCTGGGATTACCTGTGTCACTACCAAACTTACAATATCTCAATCTGGGAGATAATAAGTTGAAAGATGTCAGTCGAATCAAAGAATTCGGCATGAGCAGTGTCCATGTAGATATTACAAACAACAGATTAACAAATATGGAGGATGTATATGATATTTTAACTAATTTTGCAAGACTTGAGAAGTTATTCTATGGTGGCAACACCATCAGGTGGTGCACACTAAATAAGGCCTATGCAGTACCTTATAATAATAGTTTGATAGTGCTCGATCTTCATGATAGTTCCCTGCAGATAATTTGGGCGCGGGGGCAGTGCCTCGACCTGTTTGACCATCTTGAAAATCTGATTGCTCTAAATATAAGCCTTAATTCACTCACGACCCTCCCACGTGGGATTTTCAGTGGTCTCAGTTCAATCATGGAGATAGACCTTTCGTACAATACCTTGACCTTTCTGCACCCAGATGTCTTCCCTGCCAGCCTGAAAATGCTTCATCTCTCAAACAACTTCCTAGCCTCCCCTGATCCTATGATGTTCCAGTCTCTGAGCTTTCTCAGCCTGTCAGCAAATCGGTTCTACTGTGACTGCAATCTGGGGAGCTTCCTGGAGTGGCTGAACAGGACTTATGAAATCATCTTGAACCCAACTGAGGAATTAAGATGCGAGTTTCCAGCTGCTTTCCATGACCTTCCTCTGCTGAATTACTCCACAATCATTGAACCATGCGAGACAGATGACACGCAGGCAGTCCAAGATCTGAAACTTGCTGTCTTCATTTTCTCTGCCTCCCTAATCATTACCGTCATCCTCGTTGGAATTACTTACGCCCGTCTCCGTGGGCAAATATTTATCATCTACAAAAAGACTGTCAGCAGGGTTCTTGAGGGCCCAAAACAGACTCCTCTTGCCGATGAGATGAAGTATGACGCCTTCGTCTGTTATAGCAACAGTGACTACAGGTGGGTGGAAGCTGCTTTGCTGAAGAAGCTGGATAACCAGTTTTCAGAGGAGAATCTCTTCCACTGCTGTTTCGAAGCCCGAGACTTCCTGCCAGGTGAGGATCACCTTTCGAACATCAGAGATGCCATCTGGAGCAGCAGGAAGACTGTGTGTATTGTCTCCAAGGAGTTTCTTAAAGGTACTTCTTTTTTTTCCCCTTCACTGATTAACTGATGACTTCTGTAGTAACAGACTGTGGCTAATTTATGACCCTGAATATATACATATATTACAGTCTCAGGTAAATGCGTTTATTGTGATCATCACTCATATGTCTTCAAATTTGGGTAATGAACATCAAGAGGTCTGAGAAATAAAACTAATACCGAAGTGGCTGTGGCGCCCGCTAAAAGGCTCAGCCGAAAGAAGATGTTTAATGCTAAGCTAACCACCTGTTACAGTGTATAGATGGTTTGTATTGATGCTAAGCCAACCATCTTCTGCAGGTGGGTTGAATAACCTTTTTTAAATTAACAAGATAATCTTAAAATGAGCAGTATTAATATTGGGTTGCACCTCTTTGTAGATGGCTGGTGCTTGGAAGGGTTTTCTTTAGCCCAGGGCCGGATGCTGGAGGAGCTGACAGATGTCTTGGTTATGTTGGTGGTAGGGAAGGTGAGTATCAGGCTTAATAAGATCATAGCAATAATGTATTATCCACCATACAAAGTGTTTGCAAATCTTGGAGATAAAGAGCAGTATTACAATTGTAGAGTTGTTCTTAGTCACTGAGCTGTAGTTCTAATTTTGGTTTCCTCCAACTCCTGAGTGAAAGAAATTATATAGCTAAGTGTGTGTTCATCAGTGTGAATTATTTTTAATGTAAAAATATCAATTATAGCGATTCACGGGGTAACCAAAGCCATGTTTGAGAACTATATGTGACAACAGGTTAGCAGATAATAGAAGGTTCTGTACACACTTGCCACCATCAGGTGTCAGCCTGCATGCAGCTTAGAATTGACTTTGCTTTCCACAGAGCAGAAACGTGGTGCTGTTGATTTTTACTGAACTCAATTCAGTTTTCAGTTCTCGGCTTAAATCTATCATAATGCATCCAAAGGTGGCCCACTACCAGCTGATGAAGTGCAATGCAATCAGAGCCTTTGTCAAGAGGAAAGAGTACCTCACCTGGCCAGAGGACCCTCAGGATATGGAATGGTTTTATGATCGACTCATCTCAAATATACTCAAAGACAGCAAGGTGAAAAAGCTCAAAGAGGACAAGCCTGAGTCTGTGGGGCCTGAGGTTCAGCCTGACACCCATGACAGGGTTCAGGTAGAGAACATAAAAGAGACTGCCATGTGAACTCTGCCAGTTTGTTTAAGAATGATTTCTTGTTTACTTGTTTTTTACATTTGAAACATTTGATCCTCTTTAAAACTGTGCCAATCAGTAAAGGTGAGCTACTCATTCCTGTGCTTCCCTGCATTTTTCACTCCTCATATCCATTAAATCAGAATCATATGTTCCAATTTAGGCAAATTATTTGAAATCAGTAATTCCGATTTAAGGAAAATCATTTACAAATGGGGCAGATTTGAATGACTCACGTGTGTCTTGAGGCGACTACTTGTTGTGATTTGCTGCTATGTAAATAAAATCAAATTGAATGTCCACTCAAGCTAATTCAACCCTAAAATAGAGATCAGCTCTCCAAAAATGCCTAAACTTCATTACAGGATGTTCAGGCAGGTAACTCTTGTTGGTGTCAAAGTGCACTGTATTTCCAAAAGTTTTCATTCACCCATCCAAATCATTGAATTCAGGTGTTCCAGTCACCTCCGCGGCTACAGGCATATCACACCAGGCACCTAGGCATGCAGACTGCTTCTACAAACATCTGTGAAAGAATGAGTCACATTCAAGAGCTCAGAGTTCCAGTGTGGTAGGATGCCACCTGTGCAGCAATTCCAGTTGTGAAATTTCCTCACTACTAAATATTCCACAGTCAGCTGTTAGTGGTATTATAACAAAGTGGAGGTGATTGGGAAGGACAGAAACTCAGCCATGAAGTGGTCGGCCGTTCTGAACACTGTTCTGGACGTATGAATCAAACACGGATCTGTTTGGCTCAGACCGAGGAGATTTTCAGGAGAAGAGCCTCACACCAGCTGTGGTGGCTTGGTCTTGCTTTGCCGCCTCAGGAACTCTGCAGCTTGCAGTCATCGATTCAACTGTGCGTTCTGCATCATAACATGCTTAAAGATCATGAGAAACTATCTGGCCAATAACAGGAATTTCAGCAGAATAACGATCATCAAACATTTTGTAGCTGAATAAGATTTACTGGGAAGAGTGATCAAAACTTTCAGTAGGTCAATGTTGGAGTGATACAGAATTATGCAAACTGCCTAAAAGAAGTTATTTATGCTGGAAGGAGGAATATAAGCCACTGAGGCTAAATAGAGTTTACCTGTTTTACACAGTATTCAGTAAGTGATTAAAAAAGTGTTTGTTTTAATCATTGGCATGACTTCAAAGAGGATCAAATATCTCCTGAACCAAGTGTGCTAATGTCACCACGTAGTCAATACTCAGACGCTTTAGTAGGAATTTTTAAAATGTGCTGTCTGGTCTGATTTTTCTTTTTCAAAGCGATGAAGTGAAGGGTTAAATGTGTGAGGGGAAATAAATTAAAAAAAACCCTGACATGCCTGAGATAGAACAGCTGTAATTCTGCTCTGCTGCTGACCCCGCTGAATATTTTAGTTTTAATAACCTTGGCCGTGGTGATTTGCAGCATAGTAATAAATCAGTGTTGCTATGCTTAATTTTAAACAGCAGAATTCCATGAATCATGTAAAAATAATAAAGATTAAACTGCATTTGCAGCCCAGGATTTCTTCATCGTTTATTGCATGTTCACATTACGATATTTGGCCAGTAAAGCAAAAGAAGGGCAGATAAATGAGGTAACGATGACTGCCATGCCGGAATAAAGGTTTTTCTAAGTGGCTCTTAGACGGAGAGGCTAAATCAGATGCAAGGATATCATATCTGGGGGGAAAAATAAGAAATAAACTGCACTGAAACTCTGGAAAGCAATGTGCATGTAAACACTCTGTCCTACTGTTTACTATTTTTGACCACTAGATGGCGAGCTGCTTCTTCTCGTCATGCCAGTCATGAGTGATCAGTGAGTACCCACAGTGTTAATAACTGTTGGTTTGGGGGTCACCACATCAATGCTGTTTATAATTGCAATGGGTGCATCACACAGGGAGGCTGTTTGAGGTCAACAGTGACTACAAATCATCTCTCTGAGAACTCGGTTTGTTGGATAGTAAGTTTGGAGTCAGGCTTAAGGGGTCAGCCAGTTTCCTTTCATTTGGGCTGTGTGTCTGAAAACAGGAAGCTACTGGGCAGAGGAAAGCTTCCGTCCTGTTGGCCCCGGCCGCCTGCATCCTCCCAGCTTTTATGAGCCAGCTGTTCTGAACATTAGAGCCAGTCTGCAGGCTCCTGCTGCTTATACACTGTGGACAGTCCATTAATCTGGATACAGAGCAACATTAACATCTGTCCACCCTGTCTTTATTATGGAGTTGTTTCGATTTCCTGATTTATTTATTTTATTTATTTATTTTTTAAGCCAGTGGTCCTGTTCAGTGTTCCTAAAAAGAAGTCAAAAGTATTGTTCAACAGATGATGGGAAGCAAAGAATAGATTTGTTATTTAAAAAATGATTCTGAACATTATGACGTCACAATGTAGCTAACCTCTGACCACGAAAATCTGATCAGTTCATCCTTGAGTTTGAGTCAAACTTTGTGCCATATTTATCAAGAGAAACGTTCAGAGACATGAAGCCTCGGGCCTTGGTTCCTCAAATGATTCTGTTTAACTGCTCATCAAAGCAAATATCTAATCAGCCAATCACATGGCTGCAGAACCTCTACATCTTTAGGCATGCAGACATGATCAAGGCAACTTAAGTTCAAACTGAGCATCAAAATGGGGAAAGAAAGGTTTAAGAGACTTTGAATGTGGCATGGTTCCTGGTGCCAGATGGGCTGGTCTGAGTGTTTCAGAAACTGCTGATCTGGTGGGATTTTCCTACACAACCATCTCTAGGGTTTACAGAGCGTAGGCTGAAACAGAGAAAATATCCAGGGAGCAGCAGTTCTCTGAGAAAATGCCTTGTGGATGCCAAAGGACAGAGGAGAATGGCCAGACTGCTGATGATAGGAAGGCAAGAGTAACTCAAATAACCACTTGATACAACAAAGCTATGCAGAACACACCGAACCTTGAAGCAGATGGGCTGCAGCAGCCGAAGACCACACTGGGTGCCACTCCTGTCTGCCAAGGACAGAAAACGTAAGTTACAATTCACACAAGAACACCAAAATTGGACAATAGAAGATTAGAAAAATGTTGCCTGGTCTGATGAGTCTCAATTTCTGCTGCAACATTCAGATGGTAGGATCAGAATTTGGTGCAAACAGCAGGAAAGCATGGATCCATCCTGCCTCGTATCAACGGTTTAGACTGGTCATGGTGGTCTTTACAGTGTGGGGATATTTTCTTGGCACACTTTGGGCCCCTTAGCACTGACTGATCATTGCTGAAATGCTATAGCGTACCTGAGTATTGTTGCCATGTCCATCCCTTTGACCACAGTCTACACATCTTCTGACGGCTGCCAGATAAACACACCATGTCACAAAGCTCAGATCCAATCAAACTGGTTTCTGAACATGACAATTAGTTCACTGCACTCAAATGATCACCACAGTCCCCAGGTCTCAATTCAATAGAGCATCTTTGGGCTGCGGTGGAACACATTCACATCACGGATGTCAATGTGGATCAAAATCTCTGAGCAATGTTTCCGGCAACTTGTTATCTACGGCACAAAAGATTAAGATATTTCTGAAGTCAAAAAAAAAAAAGAGTCCAACCTGATACTAGCAAGGCATAACGAATAAAGTAGCCAGTGAGTAGGTTAGATTAGGTGCTTACTTTCAGCTGCTTCCTTGTTCTCAATGGTCACCACAGCAGATAGCTCTGCATGTTCGAGTTGGCAGATTTTTAAACTGCATGCCCCCCCCCCCGAGGGGATGTTTCCTCATGGGATCAAACCAGAAATCTTTCATTTAGTAGGCAAATGCGTAAACCACGACACTATGGAGCTACTGGTCATTGAGTGTAATAGATTCCTCACTATCATGGCTCACTCTTGATAGACCTCGACCATGCAGAACAAAGTGAGTTTCCCCTCAGTTTTCCCTGCTCTGATGAGTCTTATCTTAACTCTTATTCTTATTCTATTATACTTTAACGGGATGTTAAATATTATTTTGAGCCACTGAACTCATTCAGTGACACTGCAAATGCCGGGATGGGCACATTTCTCTCAGAAGTCCTTATTTTTTGTTGTTTCTGTGTGTGTGTGTGTCGCCAGTGATGCCGATTAACAGGTTTTGGACAGAAATGTGTCAGAGGTGAAATATTATCCTGAACTAATGAATATACTGGGTGCTTTGAAGGGAAATAAATGGACCCCCATGTTAGAAAAGAGCTGATTACAACAAGTAGAAGAGAAAAAAAGCAAAGCCTTCTTCACTGCCATAAATCTAGAGCAATCCAGAGGTTCCTCCAGAATCTAATTTGAAAAGTGGAAGCAAATGTTTACCTTGTAAACAAGCTCTCCAGCTCTGTGGCCTCTTCACAGTTATTCCAGGCCTGCAGATTATACTTAGAACAGATGCACATGCTTCTGAAATTCTCCCTTGAAGGGGAAATGTAATAAACCCTGCCCCATGACCATAGCTAATATTTGACCTGCATTTAAACAAATATAAATACAGGGATGCTCACACAAGCCTGAGGAGGGACTCCTCAGTGCAGGGACTGAGCTGTGGAGGACAGGAACCGTAGCCGTGGGGATCAGAGGCTGAAGGGAACACAAGCTGAGCTGTACGAGCCAAAATAAGATCTTTCCTTCAACACAGAAGCGTCAGACGAGCCCGGTGTGGTTTACTTATGTAATGCATTTTAGAGGGCTTGTTTGTATGTGTAAGTTTGTTTCAGGCTTAAGGGGTGTGACAGGGAGGAAAGAAGCAGTAGCAAATGCACAGTGGTACTTTTCCTCCCCGCCACAACACAGAATGGTCGGTAGAGGGAATGTTTTTTTAATTAGGGGAGGATTAGGGCGTCATCCTTCCCCCCCCCTCCATGTGTTAATGAGCCAAGGTCGTGGTGGAAACTGATGTCCTGTGACGAGTTTATCAGAATTCCACGGAAGCTCCACACTTTTAACCGCGAAGTGAAAAGTGTCTCAAAATAAAGGAATATGTCTGAGATGTCAGAGGAGCTCCAGAAGCCAGTGGGATGATCCCACATTGAAGGAAAAGCGGTGAACTGTTCCAGCTTTTTTTTGTTTGTTTAATCAAAGTTTGAGGAAGACTTTTGAAGTATTGAAATATAGTGGCAGATGACCAACTTATTGCCCATCACGTTCCTCACTGGAGGAAAGATAAGTCAAAAGGACGGCTCCCACCCCCCAGTTTGACTCCTGAGGCAACAGGTGTTTTCTGCACAGTTTTAGTAGAAGAAAAAGAGCGAGCGTGGGATGAAGGAGGAGTGATGTTATGTCTGTCACCTGTTCAGACAGGCAGCTCAGCCTGCAACAGTTTTGACTTCAGATTTGAAATTTGCTCTGTTGGCTCAGCAGAGTGTTTGTAAATTTGACCTCCAACCACGGAGTCGGGGGCGGAGGTCGACCTGCCGTAACATCTTAAGTTAATACGGCAAACCTTGCAGCAAGAGTACAATTCCTAACACTAGAGCTCACAGGGTCGGCTTTATGCCCCCCTGATGAATATAACACATATGCTCCTTCTGCTGCCTCTAGTAACTATTTCTTCAGCTGCTAAAGTCCACAGTTTAGTCTCACCGTAGCTGAGAATGAACCAAAATGATAAAGCCAAGGAGCTAAAACCAAAGGAATAAGTTGAAACTGAGGTTTCAGTTAACTTTGGTCATGGTTAATGTTTACATATTAAAAGATAACAATTTGAAAGGCGTAATAGTCACAGAAAAGGGGATTCCCAAAGGGCTATTAGCCAGAAACACATCTCAGCATGGTGTGGAGTGATGAATCCAATTTTGGTTGGTTGGTTTAAATCATCATCACTATGTCTGGAGTAGGTCAGGAGTGTGTGTCTGCAGCCATCTGTAAAACATGGTGGAGGCTCTGTCCTGGTTTGAGGCTGCATTTTTCAGCCAGTGGTGTTGGAGATCTTGCCAAATTGAACTATGAATGCAGAAAAGTACCATCAGATTTTGATCCACCATGTAATACAAAAGCATGTGATTGGCAACAGCTTCATTTTTCAGCATGACAATGATCCTAAACACACTGCCAATGCAGTAAAAACATACCTAGATAGAAAAATACACATTACCCAAAGCTCAACATTACTGAAGCAGTGTGGGATTACCTTTTTTTTTCCCTCTTCCTGCTCTCAGTGGAAACGGACGTCATTTTTCTCTTTCTCCCCAACCTTCCCTATTTACCCCTGCTTTTTGCTACTTCGCTGCTTAGAGCGTCCCTTTACAACATCCCCGAACTGGAATTTAAATTATGGATCTGGTCAGCTGGTCTCTCAACACTATTGATCAAATTCTCATCATGAGGAGATTGGGAGAAGGGGAACCATCTTTCCTCTGGCCTGACTACATACCCGGCTGGCTAAGTTATGGATTCCCCTGGGGATGGAGGATAACGTTCCTGGCTGCACTGTGTGGGCGTGGCATATATAGATACCAGGATTTTTCCTGAATTGGACCTGGGGATACCTGGTTTCTGGGCAGCTGTTCCGGCCCTAGTAAGGCTGCCTATGAGGGACGCAGAAACAGTACGAACTCAGTCAGACTCACTAGAGCTGAGTCGAAGTGGATTACATCTGGAGGAGTGTTGGAGTGTCTGTTCTGCATGGCGGAGTAGAACCAAATTTGGATGATTGGATTTCTGAGAGGTAACCAGAAAACTGTAAGGTCTGTCAGGAATAGTTGTGAAGACCTGAACCGAAAAACAATTGCAGTATTTGGAATTTGGCTCCCAGACGGCCTTGGATGGCTGTTTACCTAAATCATCTCCTGGAGCTAATTCATGTTTATCAGTCTCATCTCAACAAACAGTGACAGCAACTCATTCAAAATGTATTAGATGAGTAAAACTGCTGCTGATGGCACCACGGCTGCTTTCTTAGTGTGTTTCTGGCAAAGTGACGACTCCTGTAATTAAAGCGTTCTGCCTCAGCAAGCCTTTAGGGTGTAGAGCACTTTCTTCACTGGGTGTAATGATGTAATGTAATGAAGCTCAAAACATTAAAGTTTGTTTTTTCTTTTAAGTATCCATGAACTCGGTTCCTAAGATTAGTTTTGTTAGTTTTATCACTGCATAACTCCCAATCTTTAATGGTTTCCGGGTAGAAATACCGTAGATGGACCCTTGTGAGTACGATCTGTAATCACTGCTACAAGCAATAAAATCTGATCGTTATTCTTCCGTAAATCAAGTGTACATGTGCAGGCAGCCACACCAAGTTTAAATCCAGCCAGTGACCTCAAGCCATATGTAACAGATAGCACCGAAGGCGCCAGCAGTTATGAGACAATGAAACAGGTGTACACTGTTACAATTTAAGACTCTTTGAATGAAGCCTGTTCTTATTTCATGATGTGAGTGTGTGTGTCTGTGTGTACACATAACAGCAGTACAATGGTAATTTAAAAAAAAAAAAAGACACTTTAATCATACAGTACAGCTTTTATCTGAGGCATGTGGCAACAAGAGTACACTGAGAATTTAACACCAACTCCCACAAATACAAAAAGTGATAGGCAACAACTCGAAGCTACTTGTAAGATGTGGCGCTGGCCACATGTTCAAGATGACAATACAATATAGACACTGTATGATTTCATGTCGGTGCAAATGGCTGCTGTACGTGTACATTTAACACTCAAGTTATAAACATTTCTTGGCGGCGCCTGTAAAAAAGGCCATTAATTTCCCACAATGACATAACTTTGTTTCACGCTAAAAACAAAAAAAATAAACAATCAATCACAAATGTAATCTGGCATGTGAAAGGCTGGTACGTAGAAAACAAAACTGTAAACTGAAAATATGTAGTGAGTCCGTGCTTTATGAAACACACTGAGGCACTTGGTCAACACACATCCCCACACCTTGTACAATTGCACAATATTTCTTGGACTTTTGGTTTATGTTCTGGACTGACTTTACTTAATGTCAGCATAAGCTTTCAGAAGACTGATTATTAGTGCTTATTGCAACAGGAGGCACGCTGGCTTCACTTTTTGGCACGTTAAACTCTGAAGCTGAATTGCACTTCACTTTCAACGTCCTGCTAAAACAGTTGAGTTTCTTTGGAGAGGCAGAGGACGCCCGCTCTCTTTTTGAGCTCTGCTTGCACTTCTTGACACTTTCCTCCCGTGTGACTGGAGGACTTTCAAGCTGCTCCTGGTTGCCAGGGACTTTGCAACAAGCATCCATGTGCATTGCTGTTTCAGTTCTTGTGGTGGCTATGTGGTTATCACAACAACGGCTGCTGTCCCTCGCCCATTCATGGCAGCTTATGTGTAATAAGCCTGCTGAGGGGGAGGGGCATGGGGTGTGAGGCTGCGTTGGGGCTGTGGTGCTGATATTTTGGCTACTATCAGGAGCTGACATTTCGTGTCTATGAACTTCTACTTCTCCTGCAGTCTCAGAGCCAGAGCCTGGTCCTGGAGCTGGGCCTGTGTCCTGGTTTGGGCTCGTGGGTCTATGTTCTCCAACTGAGGCAGCCTGCAGGTTTGCAGTATGGATGCAGTACTTCCTGAAGTGACAGGTGTGGGCAGGTCCTTGCCTGGGGGTCACGACTCTTCCCTGCGAGCAGTGGTGGAAATGGGTGAGTGGACAGTGGACGTAGTGCATACAGCAGTCCATGTGTGTGTAGGCTGGGTCCAGGTTTGTAGGTAGGAGGGTTGTGTTTTGTTTGCTCAGGGGGTTTCCCGAGAGGGGGAAGAGCTGAGGGGTGGGAGAGCAGGAGAGAGAATCCTGTGGAGGCTGCGCACAGGAATGTGGGTTCCACTGCTGAAGCAGACGAGGAGGATCCCCACACGTGCAGTTAGTGTTCTGGGAGTACTGGCACCTGGAAGGTGTGCCCAGTGTGGCTACAAGCCCGTTCTCTGGTCCGTTTCTGCTGGTGTCAGCGCTCGTGTAATGAATGTGCGAAAAAGGAGCAGAGTGGTGGTAAGGAGAGATCCCGTTATAAAGCTGAGTACTCGAATCAGGCTCTTCACGTGGTTTATCTTCAGCTTTCTGACTGGATGCTAAAGGCTCCAACTCATAATGCTCCACCTCCCCACCCCTGCTGTCCAGCTGATATTTTCCCAGACTAGAACTCTTCCCCTGGGGTGAGGGGCTGTTAGACATGGTCTCAGTGAAGGCCTGACACTGCAGCTTTTTGGGTAGCGATATCTGCCCACAGGTGCCCTGGGGCCCCAGGCAGCGGCACATGCACTGAAAGAAGAAGGTGGCAAAGGCCCAACTGATGCACATGATCAGCATCATGAATGTGCCCAGCTGGGTGTAGGCCAGTACAGTTGAGGGCATCATCATTGCGCCGGCAACAAAGGTGGTTAGTGCTGCCATTGCAATAGCAGAGCCCATCCGACTGAGGGAAAATATCACCTTCCCCTCACGGTCGGGCTCTGGAGCAAGTCGGTAGGCTACGCCGTAGTGGACAGCAAAGTCCACTGACAGTCCAACGGCCACTGAAATAGTAACAGACTCCAAGACATTGAGCTCCCAGCCCAGAAGCACCAGGGAACCAACTGTGACAAATATGGTCCCTGCAATCGACAGGATGGCATACAAGCTGATGATGAAATTCCAGGTGGTCAGGAGCATGACACTGAAAGCCACAGCGACTGACAATGCCATAGCAACCAGAGTTCCATCTGACAGACTGTCCTGGAGGTCGTAGAACTCCAGGTTGCTGATGAACCAGCCGTGGCTGAGGCCTGCTGGGGCATAGCGAAGCTCCTCCGTGATCCAGGCATCCACCTAAAATAGAAGGACATTGAAAACATTATAAAAAAAGAAAAAAAATTAGTTTGACCAAAGAAGATATTGTATCCAGGTAATAATGGAGCTGTACATACCTCACGGTAGAACTGATACATCTTCTCATAGGCCAGCGTGAAGAGGTAGGTGCTCTGGAACTCTAAAACTATGGCTCTGATGGTGTCGTTGATGTCAAATCGTGGTCCGGGGGTCTTGCTGTCAAGGTGGTAGTTAGTACTCCGATCTAGCTCCATGATGGCTCTCTTGATGCACAACTCAAAGACATCCTGTTTGTACGGGAAGGTGGACTGACTGCAGCAGGGGTAGACAGAGGCCTCCTCGCAGTCCTGGTTCTCCATCCACTGTTAAAATCAGAAGAGGTAAAGCCAGTTCTGTCAGGCTGCTTGTACGACTTTTTTCATGTATTAAATGCTTTATGGCCTGTGAAATGATTTCTACATGAAGGACTGAAGAATGTGACCAGCGTGCCTCGTGTCAACACTCCTCTTCGTGCTCCGCATAAATAGTCTTGCATATTACTAGTACACATGCAGTACTGACCTGTTTGAATGTCTCGATAAAGCAGCTGGTGAAGTCCTGCTCCTCTGACTGAAAGACGAAGCTCTGGTTTCTCAGTTTCTGGCAGAAGTTGAGAATCCACAGCTGAGATGCTGGACTGGCAATGTTGAAACTGTTATCTAGCATCAGTTTTCCCTTGTTTTTGGGGTTCAGGGGGTCTCCATTATCCAGTGGGGTCACCCCCCAAATAACAGTAATGGGCATGTGGAGGTCCTCACCATGATGGACTCTCTCAAACATGAAAAGTTTTTTGTACTCCGCATCATAGCGCTCAAAAGGGTGAGAGGATCTGAACACCTGGAACTCTGCCAGCTCCAGGGAGGGGAGCTTCATCTTTGGGTTTACACAAACCACATAAGCCCCACCGACTGTCAAGGCAAGGAACCAGAACAGCCAGAGGTAGCGCAGCTTGATGACGATGCAGGGCAGCACCTTCTCGAAGAAGATCCTAGATGCCTCAGAAAACGTGAAGAGGCATTTGTTGGCCTTTTGACAAAGGCCAGCCCAGAGCATCTGTGTGCAGCAACTTCTTTGCTGGTGCTGAGGCTTGGAGCAGAGGAACATGTTTGGCAAATAGCGTTCATGAAGCACTACCACGGCGGGCAGCCAAGTCACCATTAAAATATAGTTGACCAATATGGCAGTGCCAGCATAGACTCCAAAGCAACGAATGGCAGTGATGTTACTGACATAGTTGGCATAAAAAGCTGCAGCAGTAGTGAAGCTGGTGACAAACATAGAGAGGGCAGCATGTTGAAGGGTCACACTGACTGTCTCTGCCAACTCGGCATGTGGCTTATCAAACTTCGTGTAGTTCCACACGTCACAAAGCACAAAGGCGTCGTCCGCACCGATGCCTACCAGGATGATAAGGGCCGTGAGGTTCATGAAGGGGAAGAACTCAAAGTTGAAAACCATTCGGTAGAGAAAGTAGGATACAATCAGTGAGCTGATGATGGCTATTATTGTCATGAGTGTGATGAAAATTGACCGTGTGTACACACACATGACCAGCAGGACAATCACTATGGCTATGGCAGGATACACTGTGTCTGTGAGGAGGTAGTCCTGAAAGAGGTCGTGTTTAATGCCAAACTCGATCCCCGTGACTGTGGTGATGCCATCTGAGGCGTTCCAGTTCTCAAAATTGTCCAGATAAATGTTCATCATAGACTCGCCTTTCTCTGTAGGGGAGAAGAGCATGCTGTACTTGAGTACAGGTGGAGGATACTCCAGGCTCTTGGGACTGAGGAAGTCTTTGTCTACCAGAAAGTGAAGGATCTGGTAGATGGCATTGTACTTTGTGCACTTGCGGGGCACACTGGCGCACTTCAGCTGGTCTTTCCGCCGCAGGGCCATGTCCCAGCAGTCAGGTCCCAGTGTGCCGTTATGGTAGTACTTGGCACACGAGCGTAGGCTCTTGAGTGTGTGCGATACGTCGCGTTCCGTTATCTTCTGACAGGATGACTTATTGTTAAGGACAGCAATGTAGTTACCAAGAGTCCAGCTGGGACAGCAGGCGGCAGCATTGGTGCGCTGACAAAGATTCCAGTAGTCACGGTGGGAACGCACCTAAGGACAGAAAGAATAAATAAATACACAAACAGGAAAAACAAAAAATACAACAAAAACAGACTTAAATAACTTTATTGATCCCAGCAACTCCATCGTTATCAGTCTTGACCATGAGAGAGGACTCCGGTGCTCTTATACATACTCTTGCGTTGTCCAGATTGCACATGGATTTGATGGCCTGGATACTCCACAGGTTCTTCCCTTCAGCTGATGAGAACACCAGTCTAGAATAACTGTCACCTGCATAAAGGAAAGCATTTTATTACTTAAGTAGGAAACCATCTTAGATTACACAAGACACAAATGCCCTGACCATCTGACAGACAAAGATCCCATTTGTTTCTGTTGACATTTCACATTCATTTGCATCAGTGTGTCATGATAAAAGCACAATTGTTCCACGTCTTCTCATCCTTGTGGAGACAGTTTTTAAATGATATGAAACCAAAAATCTTCTGGGAGTTGTGTGGAATTCACTTTTACCTGGTCTAAGGTGCGCTGGTGTAATCTCTAAATTCCCCCTGCTCTCTCAAGAATCTCACCTGGCACATCACAGAAGAACTCTTTGCTGAAGTCCCACTCAGCCTGCCGTTTGTCTCTGTCAAAGTGGTCGTCGGGCCACCTGGGTTCTTGGTGACTAGAAAATGATTAAAAGAAAAATATGCAAATATTTTAAGCTTGACCTTTTGGAGTAAATACTTGCATCTATGAGAAATGAGAAACGTTGGCCATGTTTAATATGAATATCCAGCAATATAACAGAATGCACCCACTTTATTATATATACCCGTTTGACTCGATAACTCAAATATCTAGATCAGCCAATCACATGGCTGCAGCTCAGTGCATTTAGGCATATAGACATGGTCAAGACAACAGGGTCTCCTTTGGTCTCTCTGGGGCAACAGAGGGATGGTACCTGATTAGCAAAAAGCAACACACAAATGATGTTGTCATGTTTTTCGGCCCAAGAGAAGAAACACTTCCAGTTTAGTGAACCACCTAAAAGACTGGAACAATTTAAGTAACTACATTCACAGTAACATCCAGAATATTATCCTTCTTACATTATCCTGAAATGTGCCTTACCATTTTGTTTGAGTGCCGGTACTGTCATCGTGAAATTAACTTTGTTACATAAGTTAACTATGTCAACGTGTCATTGTTGACAAGACATTTGCTTAAAATGTTAACATTTTAAATAATGTTTCAAGAATCGTGTAATTCTGCTTGTACTGTAACATCTCTATCGCCTGGTCGGATGAGTCGATTTCTGCTGGAGCCTTCAGATGGTAGGTGCAAAATTTGACATGCACAACATTCACAGTATGGATCCATGCTGCCTTGTACCAATGCTTCAGGCAGCTGCTGGTGGTGTTATGCTTTTGGAGATTTCCTTTGGCACACTTTGGGCTCCTTCCTACTAAGTAAGCATTGTTTAAACACCAGAGAATTGTTGCTGATCATGCCCATCCCTTAATGATCAGTGTACCCATCTTCTGATGGTTGCTTACAGCAGGATAGCACACCATGTCACAAAACTTCATCTCAGACTGGTTTTTTTGAACATGAGCTCAAACGGCCTCCACAGTCACCAGATCTCAACCCAACAGAGCATCTCTGGGATGTGGTGGAATGGGAGATTCACATCATGAATGTGCAGCTATTAAATCTGCAGCAACTGTGCCATTCTATCACGTCATCTCTGAAGTCTCCTGCACTTTGTTGAATCTGTGCCACAAAGAATTAAGGCAGTTCTGAGGGCATAAGGGGGTCCAATCTGGTATCAGCAAGGTGTAAATAAAGTGGGCAGTGAGTGCATAATATCATTAACTAGCTACAATTCAGCTGAGGGGAACACCATTTCTGTTACCTTCTGTCAGAGTAAATGCATGGTTCCTTCTGCACAGTGAGAGGGAAAATGTATCATCTGGTACCTAATAAAGTGGCCAATGAGTTTGTAAACGACAGAAAATGAGGAATAGCACTAATAATAATTGTAGCACTTTGATGTGCTACAAATATAAGCAGTCAGCAGCAACTTGGAAACCAGAAAGAATGAAGAAAGAATTGTGATATTACTTCATAAATCATGAAACAGAACGGATGCTGCTGCTGTCTGAGGCTGCAAGCCTGTGTAAAATAAAAGGAGGAAATTTGAGGCCTAGTAATGAAATAAGCAGCAGTAATTGTTCCCTCCAAAAATCAGATAAATGATCTTCTACAGTACAGTGGGATACTGCTGTCATTATGATGATAATAATAATAGTGGCTCTGATTGAGCAGGGGGCCCCAGGGGGGAGACGTGCAGATGGGTCTTTGGAGTATGTGTATGTATTGTGTTTGTATCCACCCCCCTTCTTTTCTTTAATGAGCCACATCTTTAGCTAGAAAAAGGAAGCCAGGGTAATCAGGTGGCTGTCAGAGAGAATGACAGACAGAGGGGGTTAGACAGGGGAGATCGCTGACAGAGGCAGGAGCCTCTTTCTGGCACACCGTATGAACAAAAGCACAAAATTGCATCTGAAGACAGACACGTGGAGCGAGATAGACAAAAGCAGTCACAGACACAGAGGGAGATGGAGAGAAGACCCATTATCTACTCAGCAGAAGGGAGCTGCGTTTTTTAGAGGCTCTAATCTTAGCCACATGGATACACAATATCAAAAAAGAAAAAAGATCTGATTCAGAGGTGTCAATCTTGCTGAACAACACTGATTTTTAATCATGCCAAATCTGAATGCTCCTGAAAATGGTGATATGCATCAAATAAGCAAAATCTCCTTGGCTTTAGTTGTTATTCTTACAGAGAAGCAGGAAAACCACATATCAGCAAGCTGAAGACCTGCAGAGTGACAGCAGTCATACAGATAGATACACACATGCATGCAACGACTTGCTCTTGATTAGTGAGCAGACTCCCGCCGACAGGAGGCAGAGGATGACCTTGTGGATGGGCAAATCTCTGCTATGCCCTCTCTTCTTTCAGGATGAGATTCAGACTTTGTAGCAAGTCTGTCAACAGTATCCTTCAACCCTGACCCCTACCACCAACCCCCACGCCTTGAACCCTGGTTCCCCTATGACCCATTATGGGCTAACAGTGTAAGCCACAGGGATGTGTTTAAGAGTTACATTTTTTTTAAAAACTTTTCCTTCAATTTTTACCAAAAGGTATTTAGACAGATTATTACTTAATAAATAACCATTTTTAAATCTAAACATTAGAATTATTTTTAATACTTTGATGCAAATGCTTGTGTGCAGTGAACCTTATTTGCTAATGTGCATATGGAAATGACCCTACCCTCATGCACAACAACCAATTCTGTTCTTCGCACCATTCGTATGTTAATAAAAAATCAGACACAGTCTAAATCAGTGGGCTTGCTACCTGCAAACTGTCTGCATACAGCCCTTCCCCATTTTCTCTATAGAAGGAAACATGTTTACCTGGAGGTGAAGTGGAGAGAGCGGTGACAATGTTGCAAGAGAAGCCTGCACCACTGAGGCAAAAAAGAAAATAAAAGCCCAACTGAAAAAACCTAAATAACAGTCTGAGGAGGAAGCCAGAAAAAGGGGAGACGTTTCCACTGGAGTGTCAGCTGTTTAAAAAGCCTTGCAGTTGCATTCTGAACAACTTGAGGATGTTCCAAGGAGGTTTTGTTGAGACAAGTAAATAAGAAATTACAATAATCCAGATGTGATGAAATAAATGCACGAACAACAATTTCTAATTCAGAGTGCGATACAATAGAACTTTCCTTGGCAACATTTCTCAAGTGATTAAAAAGAAGATCAAACCAGAGATTAAACATGATCATCCAGAGTGAAAGCTCAGTCAAAAGTTACTCCGAAATTTCTGAGAGAAGATTTAGTAAATATGGCCAGGGGACAGAGTTTTAATTAACTTAGGCACAAATCTGCAAGGGACATAAAATTTCTTTTTTCTCTTCATTAATTTAAAGAAAAATTTCAGCCATGCAAATTTTAATAGAGTCTAAGCAACTATGGAAGACCTGTAGCTTAGAAACATCTTGGGGCTTAAAAGAGATATATAACTGAATGTCATCTGCATAGCAGTGGTAAGAGGTCCTAAAAAGAGCTCAAAATTCTCCTGAAGCAGATCCAACAAACAAAGGTCCCAAACACCGTAGGAGAACTATTCCAAAGCAGACCTTGACACACCCAGCGAGTTTCAGCCCATCAAGCAAAATGTGGTGGTCTACAGTGTCAGGCAGAGGTCAGGTCCAACATCAACAAATCAGAACATTCTCCTGTATCACTCTGTATCAAAATGTCACTGGAAACTCTAAGAAGAGTCGTTTCAGTAGAAATATCTCTGCAAAAGCCAGACTGCAGTTTATCCAGCAAACTGTATTTGACCAGAACAGCTGTAAGCTGCTTAGCCGTGCCCTTTTCTAAAATCTTGGCAATAAACAGTGATATAGAGATTGGTTGCCCCACAGAACTTCAGAAAGCACTCCAGCATTTCTGGATAGCATAAAAGATGTGTGTAAACTCACTTTTTGGCCTGCTCATCTGCATATTTGAAGGGATAGTTGGCCAGTGTGGCTTTGTAGCCCGTGTTCTTCACCATATTGTTCCATGTGACTAGTCGCTGGCCAATGGCAGTTCCCCGTGGCTCAAAACCCTTTAAAGAACAAAGATCAAACATAAGCAATTTACTGACTTCATGATGCTTACATAGATTAACATTTATTATTTATTTATCATTAACATGGCAAACCGATCATTTTACTCATCAGTATCTGTCAAGCTGTGACAAAATTCAGATGCTTACTGAAACCTATTTTTTTTAATATTGCCCTGCTCAGTTTGTTTGGGCAGTACCAGTGTTCACTGTGAGGAAGAGACTGGGAATAACTTATGTGTAATTCAACATCTGCTTTCACTGAAACATTCCTTTCACAATTCTGGAAAATAAAATGTTGAATTAAATGCAAACAATGTATTAGCAAAATAATTCAGAGCAGCAGGTTATTTTTGATCACCCTAGCTTCTCCTTTCTCCCCTCTCCTTATTGAGGATGCACCTACTCACATGATAACTTATGTTACCAAGAGAGAGCACATTTCTCCCATATTGGCTTCTCTTCATTGGCTCCCTGTTAAATCTAGAATTGAATATAAAATCCTTCTTCTAACATACAAGGTCTTGAATAATCAGGCCCCATCTTATCACAAAGACCTCATAGTACCGTATATAAATACCTCTGTGTTTATGCACCACTCTAAATTAAATCATCATTATTAATCTCTGGCTCTCTTCCACAGTGTCTCTTTTGTTCTGTCTCTCTCCACTCACGCCCAACCCGTCCCAGCAGATGACTGCCCCTCTCTGAGCATGTTTCTGCTGGAGGCTTCTTCCTGTTAAAAGGGAGTTTTTCCTTCCCACTGTTCCAAAGTGCGGCTCATAGGGGGTCATTTTGACTGTTGGGACTTCTCTGTAATTATTGTAGGGTCTTTACCTTACAATACAAAGCACCTTGAGGCGACTGCTGTGATTTGGTGCTATATAAGAAAAACTGAACTGAATAAAATAATGAGAGTCATTGATGAACCTTTTCAGGTGAGTCAACTCACTGTTTACAGATAACAGAGCAAAACCAATACTGGACTTAAGACTGATATCAATATTTAGTGACATAAAAACTCAATATATCAACTGATATACATTTTTTCCCAGACACACAGTACATGAACAGATCTCCCCAACATTTATTATGTGTAGCTACAGTATTTAGTTGTTTGCACAGTGCCCAACTCAGATAGCCAGTTCTGTTTGTGGCTTTCCAAAACGTGTCCAACAGTGAAGTTCTGATAACTTCTGACAGACAAACTGTGCAACATCAACACACAAAACATGTTTGTAGGGTGTTTCTTCAGTCTCTTCTTTACTTTTATTTCAATTTGCTGGCCGTTAAAAATGCTGATTCTGATAGATACAGCCAATAGCTCCTATTGGCCGAGAATACTGGTCCACCAAAAACTGGTTGGGCTCCACTGGTCAAGTTCAAAACTACTGCAAACACACAAGTAGAAATTCTAGACAATGCAAGTAGAACCATCACAATAGATTTCCACTTCACAATGAAAGTGGTCTTAAAAAAAAAAATCATAATATCTATGTAAAATTAAAAATTGTTAGCAATAACACTATCAGTCAAATTCATCTTTAATTTTGTTTATGGACATTTTTTTGGCAAACTAAATTCAAAATACAACTACATGAGGGCATAACCACAGAAGAATACAGAAAGTATATATATGTGATTTATTGACTGATCCTTTGCTGTTAGCTTCCTTCAAGCTATGGACCAGTTGCTCCTGCTAGCAACTTATACATTGCTAGTAATACATGATATAATAGAACAGGCCCTGACCTAACTTACTAAGCCTGTACTGGACTAATGAGTGCATCCCTATATACAACCTCAATACTCCAGGTCTGGAAAGAGGATTGTTACTATTATCTACAAGAGAGACCATCATGGTTGTGTACTCACCAGCAGCGGGTCAGAGAAATCCGGCAGGTCAGGCACCAGTATGCCCACCAGGGCACAGATCACAATAAGCACTGTGCATACGCCCAGCACCACCACCGGCCAATCAGCTATTAGCTCAGCATAGCTGTGAAAAAGAGACAGACATTAAGAACACTGATGAGAAGACAGCCTGTGACAGTTCATTCAAACAGCACGTGCCTCAGATTATATATAGAGTGAAAAAGATTAAAACTTCCATCAATTTAGTAACTTCCATCAATATGCTTTTTCTTCAAGAGTCAGATTCTACTGCAGCGTAATGAACAAACTGAGGGGATCTAAGTTGCTGGTTACCAGAAGATAAGCACAGACACACATACACAGCTCCCATCAATAACTCGTGACTCACTGCTGAGGAATGATTTTTCCACTAGAGCAGGGATGGATGACAGAAATAAAGGTAGGAGGAGTTTACAGTCCAGAACAGAGCATTTTTGGCAGGTCTTACCTTTTGGGAAATCGAAAAGGCCTTGCAGGGCTGGAAAAAAATCAAAGAGGGAGATGAATCAGGTTTATATTTTGAAGTCAAAGCAACAGCCAATCAAAAACAGATTTGAGGAGACTTTTGAGAAAAAGTGGACATCTTTTCTTCATCATCTGCTACTTTTCTTTTTCCAGCGGGAGCACACACCTTGGATACTGGACCACTGAAGACATTAAAACCGACATGGCTGTCAAAACCACTTTCCAGTGAATGTTTCTGATACTCTGGCTCCTTTGTCAACCTTCTCTCAGATGTGATAGACAAGCTTACAGGGCTTGTGTTTCTAATATACATGAGCCACACGCAGACATCTGGAAGGACTTAAGCGAGGTATCAATGCCTAAACTACAGGCCGACAGACCGACTTGAAAATTCCTGCTGGGCTCAAACTGATCCTGGAGGATTTCTGTCTGATCCTGAAACAAATCCACAAAGGATATCAGCTTGAATCCAAATAAAGCCTCAAATGTTCCTGATAACTGTTAAGCAGCATTTTTAAACTTCGTATAAACTTACATTAAGCAGAGTGCACTATAACCCTGTTCGATAAATAAAGAGCTCTAATACACACCAGGCCTTCCTAGACACCGTGCTAAGTCTCAGATTACAACTTTACACGTACGTTTGCACACAAAGACATGTTATCACTTTCTGAAATCAGGCTTCCTGTTGGTGTCTGACCCAAATACACCCACAGACACATACAAGGCCTTCAGCTGCTTTAGGATCTATCTGGAATTCTCATCAACTCCTCCCTGGGAGCAGTGGGGGGAGCGTCCGGTATGCCGGAGAAGCAGCAGACGCGCCAGGTGGAAGGGAAGAGGAGCGACAAGAGGAAGTAGGAGAATCAGATACGGCCACCTGATCACAGTGGGGCTATAGGAGATTAATGATCAAGGCTAAAGGGGTTCAAGGGATAGAGACACATGTCTATGTGAAGAAAATACAGAGGGTGGAAAAGCACAGCTTGACATGGAACGCCCAAACTTGGCTTCCAAAAACTAAACTGAACTTGGTGAGATTTAACGAAAGCCAAGGATGCACAGATTGTGAAATTCCGGAGCTGATGGGAAATTTTTAAATAAGTAAAAACCTTCATTAAACAGAAAAAAAATGTTTTCTTATCTTAAAAATTTCCCATCAGTCCGGAATTTCACAGCAATACGTAACTGAACGAGACAGGACAAA